>CM076570.1:1073199771-1073338311 GCA_034641835.2 Pinus albicaulis
TATGTTAGAAATTTAAATATTACAGAGCAATGAAACACATAAAATATGCGAAAAACACAAGCACACAAAACACATAAAACCAGAGAGACACAGATATACGTGGTTCACCCAGTTTGGGCTATGTCCACCCCGAACAGCTAGTCCTTCCTTTCTATTATCCAGCAAAATGAAGAGACACAACCTACAACAGATCCACTATAATATCCTATGTTCTCTCTCACAGTATCCCTATCTGTTTCTCGCTTCAAGAATACACATACATTACGCAGCCGCAATACAAGACCCTCATACAAGCAAGGGCTTTCCTTCTAGGGAAAAAAACCCTAAACTAAACATAACTTCTACCTTCAGATCATCCGCCTAATGAACGGCCCAAATTGACTAGAAATTACTATACTTTTACAAGGCAATTTTATATCTTCTTTTAGCTTCGGGGGTGCTGCCCCTAAAACCCTCCGCCAGGGGGGGCTCCATAAAGTCGCAGCCGCCCCCCCTGGACCCCCCCAGGCAGTGTTTAATTTCAGGTGGCGTTGCCGCCCCATTTAGGTACAGGGGTCCAACGCTATGATACACAATAAACAAGATAATCAAGCTCCACACCCAACAATTTCCCACTTTGAGACTAATTGTAGAAATTTCACCACTGCTTCATTTGATGGACAATGACTCCTCTTTGGACCTGGCTGTTTCTCAGCTTCATCGTCATCCTTGAAGACCAATTGAAACTAATCATAATCTCAGTTTCTCCCTGGTTACAACTTTTGTTAGCATATTTGCAGGATTCTAGCTAGTGTGTATCTTTTCCAGCTTCAACTGTCCATCTTCCAATACTGACCTTATGAAATGGTACTTGAGTTGTACGTGTTTAGTCCTAGAATGAAATGCTGAGTTCTTTGCAAGACGAATGGCACTTTGGCTATCATTGTATAACGTGCCCATATCATGCTTCTTACCTAATTCATCCATAAACCTTTGTAACCAAATCATTTCTTTACTAGCCTCTGTAGCAGCAACATACTCTGCTTCTGTTGTTGAAAGTGCAACAACACTTTGGATTTTAGAAACCCAACTGACAACTGTTCCACCTACAATAAATACATATCTTGTAGTGCTCCTCCTGATATCTCTATCACCTGCTATATCTGCATCAACATATCCATGTAGAGCAATGTTTGAACCACCAAAGCGTAATGCTTGATTTGTGGTACCTCTCAAATATCTGAGAATCCGTTTTACTGCCATCCAATGTTCTTTCCTGGATTTTTCATGTACCTGCTCACAACTCCCACTGCATGTGAAATATCAGGCCTTGTGTAGATCATTGCATACATTAAGCTTCCAACTGTTGATGCATATGGAAATTTAGACATATATTCCATTTATTATTGGGTCTTGGGGCACATCTCCTTACTAAGTTTGAAATGGCTAGAAAAAGGTGTACTAACTGGTTTTTCATTCTGCATATTAAATCTTTTCAACACCTTTTGTATGTACTCATTCTGAGACAGTGTTAATTTATGATTTTTCCTATCTCTAGTTATTCTCATACCAAGGATTTGTTCTGCAGCTCCCAAATCTTTCATTGCAAATGTATTTGCCAATTTTATTTTGAGCACATTTATTTCCTGCATGTTAGACCCTGCAACAAGCATGTCATCTACATACAATAACAATATAATATAGTTGCCATCATTTTGATTTTTCAGATAAACACAATGATCAGAGTGACATCTAGTATAACCTTTTTCAGACATAAACTTGTCAAATTTTAGATACCACTGCCTTGGAGCCTATTTAAGCCATACAAGCTCTTCTTTAACCTGCACACTAATTTTTCTTTCCCTTTGACCTCATATCCTTTTGGTTGCTGCATATAGATCTCTTCCTCCAAACCTCCATGGAGAAATGATGTCTTTACATCGAACTGTTCAAGATGTAAATCTTCTACTGCTACAAGACTTAAAATATTTATGATTGAAGTCATCTTAACAACAGGAGAAAATATTTCATCAAAATCAATACCTTTCTTCTGTGCAAACCCCTTCACCACAAGTCTAGATTTGTACCTCTGTTTCCCTCCATCTTCTTCCTTCAGCCTGTAAACCCATTTATTCTGCAATGTAGTTTTACCTGCAGGCAACCTAACTAAGTCCCAAGTCTGGTTATGCATTAAGGAGTCCATCTCTTCTTCCATGGCTAGCTCCCACTTCTTCCTGCTTTCAACCTACATTGCTTCTTCATAACATTCAGGTTCACCATAATCAGTCAATAATAAATAATATATTGAAGGAGAGTATCGTTCAGGGGGTCTACTTATCCTGGTAGATCTTCTAACACCATTTTTAAGTGTTTGAGGTGCTTGTTGCTGTTGTTTTGGCTCTTGATTATTATTATTTTCAGGCACCTTTACCTTTTTAGTGATCTCATCAAGAACTGTCTATTCTTTGTTTTCTTTTTCCTGTTTCTTTTCCTACAATTGATTCTTATACAATACCTTTTCATTGAATATTACATCTCTACTCCTAATGATTTTGTGATTTTCATAATCAAATAAGCGATAATCAAAATCATTAACACCATATCCAATAAAGGTACATTTCTTTGATTTTGCCTCAAGCTTTGTTCTATTTTCTTTATTAATATGGACAAAGGCCTCACAACCAAAAGGCTTTAAAAAAGAGTAGTTTACCTTTTTACATGTCCATGCTTCCTCTGGAATACCACCATCCAAGGAACTTGAAGGCCCTCTGTTTATTAGATAAACAACAATATCTACAGCATCTGCCCAAAATTGTAAAGGAAATCCTGCATGCAATCTCATGCACCTTGCACACTCCATGATTGTTCTGTTCATCCTTTCTAACACACCATTTTTTTTTGGTGTTCTTGGAACTGTCTTCTCTCTGCAAATTCCATGCTCTGAACAATACCTATCAAACTCTTTGCCGCAATATTCACCTCCATTGTCTGATCTGAGACACTTCAACTTCTTTCCTATCTCAAACTCAACCAAAGCTTTCCATTTCTTGAAAGTATCAAATACATCAGATTTATTCTGAATACAATAAATCCAAATTTTTCTAGTTGCATCATCAATAAAAGTAACATAATAATGAGAGCCACCAAGAGATGATACCTGAGCAGGTCCCCATACATTTGTATGCACTAGCTCTAATTTTTCGCTCTTTTTTTCTTTCCCAACTCTGAAAAATCTTACTCTCTTCTGTTTTCCATAAACACAATTCTCACAGAAATCCAAATCAACATTCTTCAAACCCGGAAACAAATTTCTTGAGTGAAGAATCTTCATCTCCTTCTCACTCATGTGTCCAAGCCTATGATGCCATAATGCTACATCTGCTCCTTTGGAAGTTAAAGCATTAACAGGGTTAGAAATACCATTGCATAAATACAATGTACCAACCTTTTTGCCTTTTCTATTACCAGGGCTCCTTTGGTGACCTTCCAAGTTTTATCTGTGAAAGTTGTCACACAACCTACACTACCTAACTGCCCTGTTGAAATCAGATTTTTCTTCAGATCTGGAACATGCCTTACCTCCTTTAATAGCCATTTTTTTCCATTCTGTTGTTTTACAAGAACCTTACCCATTCCAACAATTTTACAGGGTTTATCATCACCCAAACGGACTTGTCCAAAATCTCCTTGAATATAGTCATGAAAATATTTCTTATCAGGTGTGGCATGGAATGAGGCCCCTAAATCTACAACCCAAGAATTAGTAACATTTTCGAAAGAAATAATCAAAGCATCTTGTAACACATCACCTGTCACATTTGCTTCATGATTGTTTTCTTGCTGTGTGTCTCCTTCTTTTCCCTCTAACATCTATAGTCTTTATTTAGGTGTCCTTTCTTTCCGCATTTCCAACACACTATCCCCGATCTAGACCTGGATCTGCCTTTCCTTGATTTACTGCGATATCCTGAGCTCTTTCCTCTTTCCATTCTTCTTCCCCTAGATTATTCACTCAAAGCATTACCCAATGTCGCACCAGAGCTTTTCTGTCGCATTTCCTCGCTAAGGATAGCACCGACAACATCATCAAACTTTAAAGTACTAGATCTAGAGACAGAGTTACTAATGGCCATAACTAAACCATTTCAGCTTTCTGGCAATGAGCACAGAAATAAAAGAGCCCTAACTTCATCATCAAATTTTACCCCTACAGAACTTAACTGACTGGTAACTGTATTAAAATCATTTAAATGGTCTGCAATAGATCCACCTTCCAACATCTTCATATTAAAGAAACGTATCATAAGAAATACCTTGTTTGAGGCCAAGGGTTTTTCATATAGTTTTTCCAATGCCTTAATCAAACCCTCTGTTGTTGTTTCCTTCGAAATATTGAAGGCTACCAACGCCGCGAGGCAAAACTGTATTGTTCCAAGTGCCTTTCTATCAAGAATATCCCATTCTGCGCCTGTCATAGTCATCGTCTTCTTTGTTTTTCCGCTCAACGGTAGGTACAGATCTTTCTAATACAGATAATATTCCATCTATATCTTCCACAGCGGGAAGTTTTGGCCGTTAAATTTCTTGACCCCAAATTTACCATCTTCCGCCATTGCTCCCACTCAAACCAGGAACCCTTCTTTCCTGCAATTTTATCAGTCAAATAGACCTTCGGCTCTGATACCAGTTGTTAGAAAGTTAAATATTACAGATCAATGAAACACATAAAATATGTATAAAACACAAGCACACAAAACACATAAAACCAGAGAGACACAGATATACGTGGTTCACCCAGTTTGGGCTACGTCCACCCCGAACAACCAATCCTTCCTTTTTATTTTCTAGCAAAATGAAGAGACACAACCTACAGCAGATCCGCTGTAATATCCTATGTTCTCTCTCATAGTCTCCCTATCTGTTTCTCACTCCGAGAATACACATACATTACACATCTTCAATAAAATACCCTCATACAAGCGATGGGTTGCCTTCTAGGGCAAAAAAACCTAAACTAAACATAAATTCTACTGTCATATCATCCGCCTAATGAACGGCTCAAATTGACTAGAAATTACTATACTTTTACAAGGCAATTTTACATTTGTTTTTAGCTTCGGGGGTGTTGCTCCCGAAACCCCCCACCATGGGGAGCCTCCATAAAGTTGCAGCCGCCCCCTGGTAGCGTTTATTTCGGGCGGCATGGGTCCAACGTTGTGATACAAAATAAACAAGATAATCAGGCTCCACACCCAACAATCTCTCACTTAGAGACTAATTGTAGCAATTGCACCGCTACTTCATTTGCTGGACAATGAATCCTCTTTGGACCTGGTTGTTTCTCATCTTCATCGTCATCCTTGAAGACCAATTGAAACTAAGCATAATCTCAGTTTCTCCCTGGTTACAACTTTTGTTAGCATATCTGCAGGATTCTGGCTAGTGTGTATCTTTTCCAGCTTCAACTGTCCATCTTCCAATACTGACCTTATGAAATGGTACTTGAGCTATATGTGTTTAGTACTGAAATGAAACGTTGAGTTCTTTGCAAGATGAATGGCACTTTGGCTATCACTGTATGATGTGCCCATATCATGCTTCTTACCCAATTCATCCATAAACCTTTGTAACCAAATAATTTCTTTACTAGCCTCTGTAGCAGCAACATACTCTGCTTCTGTTGTTGAAAGTGCAACAACACTTTGGATTTTTGAAACCCAACTGACAGATGTTCCACCTACATTAAATACATATCCTGTAGTGCTCCTCCTGTTATCTCTGTCACCTGCCATATCTGCATCAACATATCCCTGTAGAGCAATGTTTGAACCACCAAAGCATAATGCTTGATTTGTGGTACCTATCAAATATCCGAGAATCCATTTTACTGCCATCCAATGTTATTTTCCTGGATTTTTCATGTACCTGCTTACAACTCCCACTGCATGTGCAATATCAGGCCTTGTGCAGACCATTGCATACATTAAGCTTCCAACTGCTGATGCATATGGAACTTTAGACATATAATCCATGTCTTCTTGGGTCTTTGGGCACATCTCCCTACTAAGTTTGAAATGGCTAGCAAAAGGTGTACTAACTGGTTTTGCATTCTGCATATTAAATCTTTTCAACACCTTTTCTATGTACTCATTCTGAGACAGTGTTAATTTACGATTTTTCCTATCTCTAGTTATCCTCATACCAAGGATTTTTTTTGCAGCTCCCAAATCCTTCATTGCAAATGAATTTGCCAATTTTCTTTTGAGCACATTTATTTCCTGCATGTTAGACCCTGCAACAAGCATGTCATCTACATACAATAACAATATAATATAGCTGCCATCATTTTGCTTTTTCAAATAAACACAATGATCAGAGTGACATCTAGTATAACCTTGTTCAGACATAAACCTGTCAAATTTTAGATACCACTGCCTTGGGGCCTGTTTTAAGCCATACAAGCTCTTCTTTAACCTGCACACCAATTTTTCTTTCCCTTTTACCTCATATCCTTCTGGTTGCTGCATGTATATCTCTTCCTCCAAATCTCCATGGAGAAATTATGTCTTTACATCTAACTGTTCAAGATGTAAATCTTCCGCTGCTACAAGACTTAAGATAGTTCTGATTGAAGTCATCTTAACAACAGGAGAAAATATTTCATCAAAATCAATACCTTTCTTCTGTGCAAACCCCTTCACCACAAGTCTAGCTTTGTACCTCTGTTTTCCTCCATCTTCTTCCTTCAACCTGTAAACCCATTTATTTTGCAATGTAGTTTTACCTGCAGGCAACCTGACTAAGTCCCAAGTCTGGTTATGCATTAAGGAGTCCATCTCTTCTTCCATCGCTAGCTCCCACTTCTTCCTGTTTTCAACCTGCATTGCTTCTTCATAACATTCAGGTTCACCAGAATCAGTCAACAATAAATAATATAATGAAGGAGAGTATCGTTCAGGGGGTCTACTTATCCTGGTAGATCTTCTAACACCACTTTCAGGTGTTTGAGGTTCTTGTTGCTATTGTTGTGGCTCTTGATTATTATTATTTTCAGGCACCTTTACCTTTTCTATGATCTCATCAAGAACTGTGTATTCTTTGTTTTCTTTTTCCTGTTTCTTTTCCTGCAATTGATTCTTATACAATACCTTTTCATTGAATATTACATCTCTGCTCCTAATGATTTTGTGATTTTCATAATCATATAAGCGATAACCAAAATCATTAACACCATATCCAATAAAGGTACATTTCTTTGATTTTGCCTCAAGCTTTGTTCTATTTTCTTTATTAATATGGACAAAGGCCTAGCAACCAAAAGGCTTTAAAAAGGAGTAGTTTACCTTTTTACCTGTCCATGCTTCCTCTAGAATACCACCATCCAAGGAACTTGAAGGCCCTCTGTTTATTAGATAAACAACAGTATCTACAGCATATGCCCAAAATTGTAAAGGAAATCCTGCATGCAAACTCATGCACCTTGCATGCTCCATGATTGTTCTGTTCATCCTTTCTAACACACCATTTTCTTGTGGTGTTCTTGGAACTGTCTTCTCTCCGCGAATTCCATGCTCTGAACAGTACCTATCAAACTCTTTGCTGCAATGTTCACCTCCATTGTCTGATCTGATACACTTTAACTTCTTTCCTGTCTCAAACTCAACCAAAGCTTTCCATTTCTTAAAAGTATCAAATACATCAGATTTATTCTGAATACAATAAATCCAAGTTTTTCTAGTTGCATCATCAATAAAAGTAACATAATAACGAGAGCCACCAAGAGATGATACCTAAGTAGTTCCCCATACATATATATGCACAAGCTCTAATTTTTCGCTCTTCTTTTATTTCCAAAATCTGAGAAATCTGACTCTCTTATGTTTTCCATAAATGCAATTCTCACAGAAATCCAAATCAACATTCTTCAAACCCGGCAAAAAATTTCTTAAGTGAAAAATATTCATCCCCTTCTCACTCATGTGTCTGAGCCTATGATGCCATAATGCTGCATCTGCTCCTTTGGAAGTTAAAGCATTAACAGAGTTAGAAATACCATTGCATAAATACAATGTACCAACCTTTTCGCCTTTTTCTATTACTAGGGCTCCTTTGGTGACCTTCCAAGTTTTATCTGTGAAAGTTGTCACACAACCTTCACCGCCTAACTGCCCTGTTGAAATCAGATTTTTCTTCAGATCTGAAACATGCCTTACCTCCTTTAGTAGCCATTGGTTTCCATTCTATTGTTTTACAAGAACTTTACCCATTCCAACAATTTTACAGGGTTTATCATCACCCAAACGAACTTGTCCAAAATCTCCTTGAACATAGTCATGAAAATATTTCTTATCAGGTGTGGCATGGAATGAAGCCCCTGAATCTACAACCCAAGAATCGGTAACATTTTCGAAAGAAAGAATCAAAGCATCTTGTAACACATCACCTGTCACATTTGCTTCATGATTGTTTTCTTGTTGTGTGTCTCCTTCTTTTCCCTTCCGAGATCTACAGTCTTTCTTTAGGTGTCCTTTCTTTCCGCATTTCTAGCACACTATCGTCGATCTAGACTTGGATCTGTCTTTCCTTGATTTACTGTGATATCCTGAGATCTTTCCTCTTTCCATTCTTCTTCCCCTAGACTCTACACTCAAAGCATCACCTGATGTCTCACCGGATATTTTCCGTCGCATTTCCTCGCTAAGGATAGCACCGACAACATCATAAAAATTTAGAGTACTAGATCCAGAGACAGAGTTACTAATGGCCATAACTAAACCATTCCAGCTTTCTGGCAATGAGCACATAAATAAAAGAGCCCTAAATTCATCATCAAATTTTACCCCTACAGAACTTAATTGACTGGTAACTGTATTAAAATCATTTAAATGGTCTGCAACAGATCCACCTTCCGACATCTTCATATTAAATAAATGTTTCATAAGAAATACCTTGTTTGAGGCCGAGGGTTTTTCATATAGTTTCGCCAACACCTTAATCAAACCCTTTGTTGTTGTTTCCTTCGAAATATCGATGTCACTAAATTACGCGAGGGCACAACTGTATTGTTCCGAGTGCCTTTCATCAAGAATATCCCATTCTCGCGTCTCTATCATAGTCGTTGGATTCTTCTTTTTCCGCTCAATGGTAGGTAAAGATCTTTCCCGATACGTATAACTCCATCCGTATCTTCCACAAATGGAAGTTTTGGCCGTTAAATTTCTTTTGACCCCAAATTTACCATCTTCCACCATCGTCTTCCCACTCTCGAAACTGTGAACCCTTCTTTCCTCATGATTTAATATCCAAATAGACCTTCGGCTCTTATGTCACTTGTTAGAAAGTTAAATACAGCAGCAATGAAACACACAAATATGCGAAAACATACACACAAAACACATAAAACAAGAGAGACATAGATATACATGGTTCACAGAGTTTGGGCTACGTCCACCCCAAACAACCAGTCCTTCCTTTCTATTATCCAGCAAAATGAAGAGACACAACCTACAACAGATCCGCTTTAATATCCTCTGTTCTATCTCACAGTCTCCCTATCTATTTCTCACTCTGAGAATACACATATAATACACAGCCATAATACAATACCCTCATACAAGCAAAGGGGTTGCTTTCTAGGGAAAACAACCCTAAACTAAACATAAATTCTATCGTCAGATCATTCGCCTAATGAACGGCCCAGATTGACTAGAAATTACTATACTTTTACAAGGAAATTTTACATATGTTTTAGTCGGACGCTACTCCCCAACCGCCACCACTGGGTTCCACAAAGTCGAGACGCCCCCGGACCCCCAGAAATTGACCCTTGTGTGGTATTGGTACCCCATCTAGTATAAGGGGCCAACGTACCGTGATACAAAAATATACAAGATAATCAGCTCCATACCCAACATACTCAAGACTGAGACCGATTGTGTTAAAATTGCACCCGCTGCTTCATTTGCTGGACAATGACTCCTCTTTGGACCTGGCTGTTTCTCATCTTCATCTTCATCCTTGAAGACCAATTGAAACTGAGCACATTCTCAATTTCTCCCTGGTTACAACTTTTGTTAGCATATCTGCAGGATTCTAGCTAGTGTGTATATTTTCCAGCTTCAACTCTCCATCTTCCAATACTGACCCTATTAATGGTACTTGAGATGTATGTGTTTAGTCCTGGAATGAAATGTTGAGTTCTTTGCAAGATGAATGGCACTTTGGCTATCACTGTATAACGTGCCCATATCATGCTTCTTACCTAATTCATCCATAAACCTTTGTAACCAAATGATTTCTTTACTAGCTTTTGTAGCAGCAACATACTCTGTTTCTGTTGTTGAAAGTGCAACAACACTTTGGATTTTTGAAACCCAACTGATAGTTGTTCCACCTACAGTAAATACATATCCTACAGTGTTCCTCCTGTTATCTCTGTCACCTACCATATCTGCATAAAAATATCCATGTAGAGCAATGTTTGAACCACCAAAGCATAATACTTGATTTGTGGTACCTCTCAAGTATCTGAGAATCCATTGTACTGCCATCCAATGTTTTTTTCCCGGATTGTTCATGTACTCCGCTTACAACTCCCACCGCATGTGAAATATCGTGCCTCAGTGCATCATTGCATACATTAAGCTTCCAACTGCTGATGCATATGGAACTTTAGACATATAGTCCATTTCTTCTTGGGTCTTGGGGCACATCTCCTTACTAAGTTTGAAATGGCTAGAAAAATTTGTACTAACTATTTTTTCATTCTGCATATTAAATATTTTCAACACCTTTTATATGTACTCATTCTGAGACAGTGTTAATTTACGATATTTCCGGTCTCTAGTTATTCTCATACCAAGGATTTGTTTTGCAGCTCCCAAATCCTTCATTGCAAATGTATTTGCCAATTTTCTTTTGAGCACATTTATTTCCTGCATGTTAGACCCTGAAATAAGCATGTCATCTACATACAATAACAATATAATATAGCTACCATCATTTTTCTTTTTCAGATAAACACAATGATCAGAGTGACATCTAGTATAACCTTGTTCAGACATAAACTTGTCAAATTTTAGATACCACTGCCTTGGAGCCTGTTTTAAGCCATACAAGCTCTTCTTTATCCTGCACACTAAGTTTTCTTTCCCTTTGACCTCATATCCTTTTGGTTGCTGCATATAGATCTCTTCCTCCAAATCTCCATGGAGAAATGCTATCTTTACATCTAACTGTTCAAGATGTAAATCTTCTACTGCAACAAGACTTAAAATAGTTCTGATTGAAGTCATCTTAACAACAGGAGAAAATATTTCATCAAAATCAATACCTTTCTTCTATGCAAACCCCTTCACCACAAGTCTAGCTTTGTGCCTCTGTTTTCCTCCATCTTCTTCCTTCAGCCTGTAAACCCATTTATTCTACAATGTAGTTTTACCTGCAGGCAACCTAACTAAGTCCCAAGTCTAGTTATGCATTAAGGAGTCCATCTCTTCTTCCATGGCTAGCTCCCACTTCTTCTTTCTTTCAACCTACATTGCTTCTTCATAACATTCAGGTTCACCAAAATCAGTCAATAATAAATAATATAATGAAGGAGAGTATCATTCAGGGGATCTACTTATCGTGGTAGATATTCTAACACCACTTTCAGGTGTTTGAGGTGCTTGTTGTTGTTGTGGTGGTTGTTGTTGTTGTGGCTCTTGATTATTATTATTTTCAGGCACCTTTACCTTTTCTGTGATCTCATCAAGAACTGTGTATTCTTTATTTTCTTTTTCCTATTTCTTTTCCTGCAATTGATTCTTATACAATACCTTTTCATTGAATATTACATCTCTGCTCCTAATGATTTTGTGATTTTCATAATCATATAAGCGATAACCAAAATCATTAACACCATATCCAATAAAGGTACATTTCTTTGATTTTTCCTCAAGCTTTGTTCTATTTTATTTATTAATATGGACAAAGGCCTCACAACCAAAAGGCTTTAAAAAAGAGTAGTTTACATTTTTTCCTGTCCATGCTTCCTTTGGAATACCACCATCCAAGGAACTTGAAGGTCCTCTGTTTATTAGATAAACAATAGTATCTACAACATCTACCCAAAATTGTAAAGGCAATCCTACATGTAATATCATGCACCTTGCACACTCCATGATTGTTCTTTTCATCCTTTTCTGACACACCATTTTATTGTGGTCTTGGAACTGTCTTCTCTCTGCGAATTCCATGCTCTGAAAAATACCTATCAAATTCTTTGCTACAATATTCACCTCCATTGTCTAATCTGAGACACTTCAACTTCTTTCCTGTCTCAAACTCAACCAAAGCTTTCCATTTCTTGAAAGTATCAAATACATCAGATTTATTCTCAACACAATAAATCCAATTTTTTCAAGTGGCATCATCAATAAAAGTAACATAATAACGAGAGCCACCAAGAGATGATACCTGAGCAGGTCCCCATACATCTGTATGCACAAACTCTAATTTTTTTCTCTTTTTTTCTTTCCCAACTCTGAGAAATCTGACTCTCTTCTATTTTCCATAAATGCAATTCTCACAGAAATCCAAATCAACATTATTCAAACCTGGCAACAAATTTCTTGAGTAAAGAATCTTCATCCCCTTCTCACTAATGTGTCCAAGCCTATGATGCCATAATGCTGCATCTACTCCTTTGGAAGTTAAATCATTAACAGAGTTAGAAATACCATTGCATAAATACAATGTACCAACCTTTTTTCCTTTTGCTATTACCAAGGCTCCTTTGGTGACCTTCCAGGTTTTATCTGTGAAAGTTGTCACACAACCTTCACTGCCTAACTGCCCTGTTGAAATCCGATTTTTCTTCAGATATGGAACATGCCTTACCTCCTTTAATAGCCATTGGTTTCCATTCTATTGTTTTACAAGAACCTTACTCATTCCAACAATTTTACAGGGTTTATCATCACCCAAACGAACTTGTCCAAAATCTCCTTGAATATAGTCATGAAAATATTTCTTATCAGGTGTGGCATGGAATGAGGCCCCTGAATCTACAACCCAAGAATCAGTAACATTTTCGAAAGAAAGAATAAAAGCATATTGTAACACATCACTTGTCACATTTTCTTCATGATTGTTTTCTTGCTGTGTGTCTCCTTCTTTTCCCTTCCGAGATCTACAGTCTTTCTTTAGGTGTCCTTTCTTTCTGCATTTCCAGCACACTATCCTCGATCTAGACTTGGATCTGCCTTTCCTTGATTTACTGCGATATCCTGAGCTCTTTCCTCTTTCCATTATTCTTCCCCTAGACTTTGCACTCAAATAATTACCCGATGTCTCATCGGAGCTTTTCTGTCGCATTTCCTCGCTAAGGATAGCACCAACAACATCATCAAACTTTAAAGTAATAGATCTAGAGACAGAGTTACTAATGGCCATAACTAAACCATTCCAGCTTTCTGGAAATGAGCATAGAAATAAAAGAGCCCTAACTTCATCATAAAATATTACCCCTACAGAACTTAACTGACTGGTAACTGTATTAAAATAATTTAAATGGTCTGCAACAGATCCACCTTCCGATATCTTCATATAAATAAACGTTTCATAAGAAATACCTTGTTTGAGGCTGAGGGTTTTTCATATAGTTTCACCAATGCCTTAATCAAACCCTCTGTTGTTGTTTCCTTCGAAATATTGAAGGCTACCAACGTC
This sequence comes from Pinus albicaulis, assembly GCA_034641835.2. Classification (NCBI taxonomy): domain Eukaryota; kingdom Viridiplantae; phylum Streptophyta; class Pinopsida; order Pinales; family Pinaceae; genus Pinus; species Pinus albicaulis. The sequence goes on from CM076570.1 coordinate 1,073,213,464, forward strand.
CCGAGGCACAACCATACTGTTCCGAGTGCCTTTCTATCACGAATATCCCATTCTACGTCTATCATAGTCGTCAGCTTCTTATTTTTTCCACTCAATGGTAGGTACAGATCTTTCTAATACAGATAATCTTCCATCTGCATATTCCACAGTGGGAAGTTTTGGCTGTTAAATTTCTCGACCCGAAATTTACCATCTTCCGCTATTGCTCCCACTCGAACCAGGAACCCTTCTTTCCTGCGAGTTTATCAGCCAAATAGACCGTCGCCTCTGATACTAGTTGTTAGAAAGTTAAATATTACAGAGCATTGAAACACATAAAATATGCGGAAAACACAAGAACACAAAACACATAAAACCAGAGAGACACAGATATACGTGGTTCACCCAGTTTGGGCTACATCCACCCCAAACAACCAGTCCTTCCTTTCTGTTATCCAACAAAATGAAGAGACACAACCTACAGTAGATCCACTGTAATATCCTATGTTCTCTCTCACGGTCTCCCTATCTGTTTCTCACTCCGAGAATACACATACATTACACAGCCGCAATATAATACCCTCATACAAGTGAGGGGTTGCCTTCTAGGGAAAAAAACCCTAAACTAAACATAACTTCTACCGTCAGATCATCCTCATAATGAACGGCCCAGATTGACTAGAAATTACTTTACTTTTACAAGGAAATTTTATATCTCTTTTTAGCTTCGGGGGCACTGCCCCCAAAACCCCCCGCTAGGGAGGGGGCTCCATAAAGTCGCAACCGCCCCCCTGGACCCCCCAGGCAGTGTTTAATTTCAGGTGGCATTGCCTCCCCATTTAGGTACAGGGTTCCAACGCTATGATACAAAATAAACAAGATAATCAGGCTCCACACCCAACAATCTCCCACTTCGAGACTGATTGTAGCAATTGCACCGCTGCTTCATTTGATGGACAATGAATCCTCTTTGGACCTATCTGTTTCTCATATTCATCGTCATCCTTGAAGACCAATTGAAACTGAGCATAATCTCATTTTCTTCTTGGTTACAACTTTTATTAGCATATCTGCAAGATTCTGGCTAGTGTGTATATTTTCCAGCTTCAACTGTCCATCTTCCAATACTGACCTTATGAAATGGTACTTGAGCTGTATGTGTTTAGTCCTGGAATGAAATGCTGAGTTCTTTGCAAGATGAATGGCACTTTGGCTATCACTGTATAACGTGCCCATATCATGCTTCTTACCTAATTCATCCATAAACCTTTGTAACCAAATCATTTCTTTACTAGCCTCTGTAGCAGCAACATACTCTGCTTCTGTTATTGAAAGTGCAACAACACTTTGGATTTTTGAAACCCAACTGACAGTTGTTCCACCTATAGTAAATACATATCCTGTAGTGCCCCTCCTGTTATCTCGGTCACCTGCCATATTTGCATCAACATATCCCTAAAGAGCAATGTTTGAACCAACAAATCATAATGTTTGATTTGTGGTACCTCTCAAATATCTAAGAATTCATTTTACTTCCATCCAGTATTGTTTTTCTGGATTTTTCATGTACCTGCTTACAACTCCCACTGCATGTGAAATATCAGGCCTTGTGCAGACCATTGCATACATTAAACTTCCAACTGCTGATGCATATGGAAATTTAGACATATAGTCCATTTCTTCTTGGGTCTTGGGGCACATATCCTTACTAAGTTTGAAATGGCTAGCAAAAGGTGTACTCACTGGTTTTACATTCTGCATATTAAATATTTTCAACACCTTTTGTATGTTCTCATTCTGAGACAGTGTTAATTTACGATTTTTCCTGTCTCTAGTTATTCTCATACTAAGGATTTGTTTTGGAGCTCCCAAATCCTTCATTGCAAATGTATTTTCCAATTTTCTTTTGAGCACATTTATTTCCTGCATGTTAGACCCTGCTTTCTGCATGTTAGACCCTGCAACAAGCATGTCATCTACATACAATAAAAATATAATATAACTGCCATCATTTTTCTTTTTCAGATAAACACAATGATCAGAGTGACATCTAGTATAACCTTGTTCAGACATAAAGATGTCAAATTTTAGATACCACTACCTTGGAGCCTGTTTTAAGACATACAAGCTATTCTTTAACCCACACACTAATTTTTCTTTCCCTTAGACCTCATATCCTTCTGGCTGCTGCATATAGATCTCTTCCTCCAAATTTCCATGGAGAAATGTTGTCTTTACATCTAACTGTTTAAGATGTAAATCTTCTGCTGCTACAAGACTTAAAATAGTTCTGATTGAAGTCATCTTAACAACAGGAAAAAATATTTCATCAAAATCAATACCTTTCTTCTGTGCAAACCCATTCACCACAAGTCTAGCTTTGTACCTCTGTTTTCCTCCATCTTCTTCCTTCAGCCTGTAAACCCATTTATTCTGCAATGTAGTTTTACCTGAAGATAACCTAACTAAGTCCCAAGTATGGTTATGCATTAAGGAGTCCATCTCTTCTTCCATGGCTACCTCCAACTTCTTCCTACTTTCAACCTGCATTGCTTCTTCATAACATTCAGGTTCACCAGAATCAGTCAATAATAAATAATTTAATTAAGGAGAGTATCGTTCAGGGGGTCTACTTAACCTGGTAGATCTTCTAACACCACTTTCAGGTGTTTGAGGTGCTTGTTGCTGTTGTGGTGGTTGCTATTGTTGGAGCTCTTGATTATTATTATTTTCAGGCACCTTTACCTTTTATGTGATCTCATCAAGAACTGTGTATTCGTTGTTTTCGTTTTCCTATTTCTTTTCCTGCAATTGATTCTTATACAATACCTTTTCATTGAATATTACATCTCTTCTCCTAATGATTTTGTGATTTTCATAATCATATAAGAGATAACCAAAATCATTAACACGATATCCAATAAAGGTACATTTCTTTGATTTTGCCTCAAGCTTTGTTCTATTTTCTTTATTAATATGGACAAAGGCCTCACAACCAAAAGGCTTTAAAAAATAGTAGTTTGCCTTTTTACATGTCCATGCTTCCTATGGAATACCACCATCCAAGGAACTTGAAGGCCCTCTGTTAATTAGGTAAACAAAAATATCTATATCATTTGCCCAAAATTGTAAAGGCAATCTTGCATGCAATCTCATGCACCTTTCACGCTCCATGATTGTTCTGTTCATCCTTTCTGACACGCCATTTTCTTGTGGTGTTCTTGGAACTGTCTTTTCTCTGCGAATTCCATGCTCTGAGCAGTACCTATCAAAATATTTGCTGCAATATTCACCTCCATTGTCTGATCTAAGACACTTCAACTTATTTCCTATCTTAAACTCAATCAAAGCTTTCCATTTCTTGAAAGTATCAAATACATCAGATTTAGTCTGAATACAATAAATCCAAGTTTTTCTAGTTGCGTCATCAATAAAAGTAACATAATAATGAAAGCCACCAAGGGATGATACCTGAGCAGGTCCCCATACATCTGTATGCACAAGCTCTAATTTTTCACTCTTCTTTTCTTTCCCAACTCTGAGAAATCTGACTCTCTTCTGTTTTCCATAATTTCAATTCTCACAGAAATCCAAATCAACATTCTTCAAACTCAACAACAAATTTCTTGAGTGAAGAATCTTCATCTCCTTCTCACTCATGTGTCTGAGCCTATGATACCATAATGTTGCATCTGCTCCTTTGGAAGTTAAAGCATTAACAGAGTTAGAAATAACATTGCATAAATACAATGTACCAACCTTTTTGCCTTTTTCTATTACCAGGGCTCCTTTGGTGACCTTCCAGGTCTTATCTGTGAAATTTGTCACACAACCTTCACTGCCTAGCTGCCCTATTGAAATCAGATTTTTCTTCAGATCTGAAACATGCCTTACCTCCTTTAATAGCAATTGGTTTCCATTATATTGTTTTACAAGAACCTTACCCATTCCAACAATTTTATAGGGTTTATCATCACCCAAACGGACTTGTCCAAAATCTCCTTGAATATAGTCATGAAAGAATTTCTTATCAGGTGTGGCATGGAATGAGGCCCCTGAATCTACAACCCAAGAATCAGTAACATTTTTGAAAGAAATAATAAAAGCATCTTGTAACACATCTCCTGTCACATTTTATTCATGATTGTTTTCTTGCTGTGTGTCTCCTTCTTTTCCCTTCTGAGATCTACAGTCTTTCTTTAGGTGTCCTTTCTTTCCGCATTTCCAGCACACTATCCCCTATCTAGACTTGGATCTACCTTTCCTTGATTTACTGCGATGTCCTGAGCTCTTTCCTCTTTCCATTCTTCTTCCCCTAGACTCTGCACTCAAAGCATTACCCGATGTCTCACCGGAGCTTTTCCGTCGCATTTCCTCACTAAGGATAGCACCGACAACATCATCAAAATTTAAAGTACTAGATCCAGAGACAGAGTTACTAATGGCCATAACTAAACCATTCCAGCTTTCTGGAAATGAGCATAGAAATAAAAAATCCCTAACTTCATCATCAAATTTTACCCCTACAGAACTTAACTGACTGGTAACTGTATTAAAATCATTTAAATGGTCTGCAACTGATCCACCTTCCGACATCTTCATATTAAACAAACGTTTCATAAGAAATACCTTGTTTGAGGCCGAGGGTTTTTCATATAGTTTCGCCAATGCCTTAATCAAACCCTATGTTGTTGTTTCCTTTGAAATATTGAAGGCTACCAACGCCGCGAAGCACAACTATATTGTTCCGAGTGCCTTTCTATCAATAATATCCCATTCTACATCTGTCATAGTCATCAGCTTCTTTGTTTTTCCACTCAATGGTAGGTAAAGATCTTTCTGATACAGATAATCTTCCATCTGCATCTTCCACAGCAGGAAGTTTTGGCCATTAAATTTCTCGACCTCAAATTTACCATCTTCGACCATTTCTCCCACTTGAACCAGGAACCCTTCTTTCCTGCGAGTTTATCAGCCAAATAGACCTTCAGCTATGATACCAGTTGTTAGAAAGTTAAATATTACAGAGAAATGAAACACATAAAATATGCAGAAAACACAAGCACATAAAACACATAAAACCAAAGAGACATAGATATACGTGGTTCACCCAGTTTGGGCTACGTCCACCCCGAACAGCCAGTCCTTCCTTTCTATTATCCATCAAAATGAAGAGACACAACCTACAACAGATTCGTTGTAATATCCTATGTTCTCTTTCACAGTCTCCCTATCTGTTTCTCGCTTCGAGAATACACATACATTACATAGCCGCAATAAAATACCCTCATACAAGCGAGGGGTTGCCTTCTAGGGCAAAAAACCCTAAACTAAACATAACTTCTACCGTCAGATCATCCACCTATTGAACAACCCAGATTGACTAGAAATTACTATACTTTTACAAGGAAATTTTACATTTGTTTTTAGCTTCGGGGGCGCTACCCCCGAAACCCCCCGCCAAGGGGGGACTCCATAAAGTCATAGCCACCCCCCTAGACCCCCCAGGCAGTGTTTATTTTTGGGCGGCGTTGCCACCCCATTTAGGTACAGGGGTCCAACGCTGTGATACAAAATAAACAAGATAATCAGGCTCCACAGCCAACAAAATAACACTAAAGTGTTTCAAGAAAACTAGATATATATGCTCAACATTGTAGTTATTAGTGGTAAGATCTTCAATGGGAAGATATATTGTCTTTTGAGTTGTAGTGTCCTGTGGTGTAGGAAAAATCATATTTGAGAACAAATCAAGCACTGCAGTTCTATATGTCTTCATTTCTATTTGATGGAATCTGTGCACGATATGCTTTCCTAGGAATGTATTGGAACTAGACCCCACAAAATAATTTTCTAGTCTACTTCCATTGCAAGGTATTGTTAGAATCAAGTTTTAGAGGGGCATAAGACAAGTTGGAAGAGCACTTCTTCGAAGTCATATTCCATATGATATATGAGATTCATCCTGCTTGCATGACTGATCAGGTGAAGGAGTCACTACATGATATCCCTGATTGGTTTGTTGTGCCTCAAGGTACATATATCAGATGCTTTTCATGTTAGATTTATCCTCATCTCTTTCCATAATATGTGACTAATAAGGTGGTCTTGCATGAAATAACATATAATTCGGACAAAGGGTTGTCATGAATTCTTCACAGAAGGAAGAAATCCCATTTTTCCACCTTCCCTTTAAGGATCATATTGTTGAATTGAAGAGCCACAGGGTTGCAAATGCAAAAATACAAGAGCTGGACTACTTTCACTTTGCAGTTAAGGATTTTCATGGATATGATCCCAAGATAGTGTGAAAGCAACATTATGAAAGGATTGGTTTCAATTAGGGATATTCATCAATATCTATCCCAGAATATGAGATGGTGAAGAACTGGTACAATGTAGTTAGAAAGTCACATCTAGGAATTGAATCCAATTCTCCCCAAGTTCCACTAGCCCAAGATATGCAATTATAGTAGGCAGCACAAACAACTCCTCAATAAAAGAGTGTAGCTCCATGGAAGAGGATCAAACATAATTTTACATGAGAAATAAATAGGAAATGGAGAGTTGATACTTTGAATATAAGAGTTATTCAAGATGAACAAGAAAGGAGAGAATTAGAGAAAAATGAGAAGAGGAAGTAATATTAGTTGCTCAAGAAGAAAATGGAAGAAGAAGAGGAAATAAATAGAGTAGAAGGGGAGAAACAAATTTAGTCCCAGGAGGAATAAGCACCACAAATTCTGGAGGAATAACATTTGACTGAGGAGATAGAGGAATATTTGGAGGAATATGACACCATCCATCCCATAGATAATGAACCTAGTTCTCTAGAATAACCTCCCCGTATTAGTGGTTAGATCCCATTTTATGAAATTGGAATCACACCTCCACATGAATATAGAGCCATGGATGTTTTAAATGTTACATTTAATCATCTCAAGAAGAGAATCGTGTAGCAGAGGAAAAGATACTTCCCAAATTATCCTTAGAACCCAGTCTTAGTATATATAGAAAAGGTGATAACTTCTAATACTAGAAGGAATCCTAGGGTAATCATGGCGAAATTTTTTTCTTTTGATACAGTAGCATAGGACAAATTATAATATCTATTGAGTGAGAATGCACTATTAAGGAAAGAGTTAGTTGTAGTAAATTAATAGGAGAACACCCTGTTGTGGTAAATCAACGGTTATCTTCACACAACTTCAACACGGCAGTATGGCAATCAACCATATAGGAGGAACTGGGTCCAATGGAGGATACAATGGGATGGTTATATGATGAATGATACTTCTACAACAAGTAGTAAATCCCTTTGTTAACATTGAGAAGAAAACACAAGACGTCTTGAAGCTCTTGAAAGTGGATATCAGAGTGGTTGATCAACTCCAAGAATGGACTACCAAATATTTGAATGTTCCACAATAGTTGGTTAAAAAGGACAAGATTGTCATTGAAATGGATCGAGTATAGCTGAGACTCCACCATCAAAATTACAACCTTATTGGAGAGCAACCAACTAACACTATTTTAGCTTATAATCGACTGCACAATGGTTTTGATTCTTTAGAATATAAACATGGGATGCCTTTAGTATGATCACTTGAAGAAATAAGAGGTAGGGAAATCATCTTTCAAGAGATAAAGCAGTACATAGAACAGATCAAGCAAGAATCAAAACAAGAAGGCTTGGAGATCACCATAGACATTATTATACAATATTCCATCCCCTTACATGTCGGTGGCATCTAACACCATAAACAAGTTCTTTCCTCGTTAACTCTACGAATTTTGATGATTGCATTTTCATACAATTTGTCAATCTCATAGGGTTCAATCCAATGGATCTGAAATATTCCTCTGAAATCCTTGAACATTTAATCTGAAACGGTAAGACAAAATATGCATATTTGATATTTCTTATTTATGAAATTTCCATGCTAATGAGCTCTCTAATGTTGGATCATTTTTAGCTCATGTAGGGTGACCTGACAAAGTTCATCGAATTCATTGATCTAGAAAATTCTTTGTTATTGTGCTTCAAATAGGTTCATACCAAGTTGTGTTTTTTTCCTTAGGGTTTGTATATCTATCTCGATTGGAAAAATAAATCTCTTGCTAAAAACTAGCTCATGTAGTGTGTAACCAGTTGCAGTTCATAGTGTTATTTGGTAGGCCTATAGTGCTTCATGAAGTCGCTCTACCCAATCCTTAAGGTTCAATCAAATAATTTTTGTTATAATTTCTGCAAGGATGATGTTTTTCCCTTCTACCTGTCCATTAGATTGTGGATAATATGTCTTTGTTTCCTTGTGTTTGGTATTATATTTTTCCATGAGTTTCTCAATGGGACTTGAAGTAAATTATGTTCCTCCATTGGTGAATATCTCCGGTGGTATCCTAAATCTAGTAAAGATTTCCTGATGGAGAAAACCTGTTATTTCTTACTCTGTTGCAACAATGCCTTTTATTCCATCCACTTTGTGGCATATTCTTTGAAAACTAGGATATAGGTGTTACATCAAGAAGGGGGTTAATAGGTACAAAAAATTCAAGAGCCCGTTTCTCAAAGGTTTATCTTACAAGTTGTGGTTGTAATAACATCTCGTCTAATTGTACTACCCTTCCTATGCGTTGAAAACTATCACACCATTTTACATATTGCTTGGCATATTTGAATATTTTTGGCTACTGCACCCTTGATGGAGTACTTTATATCATGTCCTCATATTTGCAAAGTGACTCTGACAGGGACCATCATGGAAACCCATTAGTATATCACGGATCTCTTCCTCTTGCACACATCACCAAATAATGAGATATCGACCTATATAGAAGAGGCATATGTCGATCCATGAAAATATATAACTTTGTTTAATGATCTTTTGTTGTTGTTTTGAAGATAGATTGGATGGTACTTTTCTTGCAACCAAGTAGTTAGCAATATCTACAAGCCATTGTGATTTAGAAGATATTGTAAAGAGATTCTCAATTAAAAATTAATCTTCAACATGTGGCTCATTCTCATTCTTTGTAATCATAGAAAGAAAATCTTCCACTACATTATCTTTTCCTAGTTTGTTTAGGATGATAATGTCAAATTATTGCAATAACTACTACCAGCTATTTACCCAACCAATAGTGATTGATAATGTCAAATTCTTGCAATAACAACAACCATATAGTTAAACTTCTATTAGTGATTTGTTTGTTAATTAAATATTTAATGGTGGCATGGTTAGCATGTAAGGTTATGGGGTATCTAGTTATGTAGTGCTGAAATTTATTAATAGCGTGAATTATTGCAATAAAGTTTTTTTATGTTGCCATATAGTTTAATTCCACAAGGGAGAATTTTACTAATAAATTAAATCACATATGTATGATTTCCTTCTTGTTTCCCTATGACAAGTCCAATAGTAGTATCTGACGCATATGTAGATATGTGAAAGGGGAGGGTCCAACCGATCCCTCTCAATATAGAAGCTTTAGAAAGTTTGGATTCCAGTTCTTTAAAAGCATGCTATTAGTTATATATCCATGCAAATTCAACATTTTAACTTAGAAAAAAAAAAGATGAGATATACATGAAAATATTCATTATAACATTGTGTTGAAGGATGAAATAGAAACACTAATCACTAAATATTTTTTGAATCCCTAGTGGGATAAACTAGGAAATATGGGAACGTTTCCCATAGTTTATAGCCTTCTTGAATATATGACAACTTCGAAGTAACTACCTAGTACTAAATACAAACAAAATTTATCCTGGTTGTCATATCTGTGCATTTATATGAGCCATAGATTATTTTTATTTTTTTTGTAAAAAACTACAAAACTAAAACTATTAATAGAAGGAAAATTTACAATTATCAAACATAGGACATGTATGAAAAGTAATAAAAATTGTAATCATAGTTAACTAGAATAAACTTCATTGGAAAGTTCATTGCCTATGCTTGAAATAGAAATTTATTAACAAAAGAGATGATAAATACAACACAAAAGACACTGGAATCTATAAAGTAAAGAAAAAAACAATAGAAATAGGACACAAGATGGTAAGATAAGAAATAATTCCTTCATTTAATATACTTGAAAATATTGTTCATATATAATAAACGTGAACTCAGTAGATTAAGGAAATATGGTATGAAAATATCCTTTACAAATGATTGTGTTTATTAACCATATAAGTCAAATGCAAATAAAAAATAACAATAAATAAAAATCATCCTAGTTGCAACTAGTTCAGTGAAACCTCTTGGACATTGGTATGCTACTGCGCAAAATTTCAATTATCAATATTGAAAAATATACAACAATTTTAATATCATCAACAACTAAAGTAAAAAATACCTTACTCAACAAGTGAGACTTTTAGGCCTCCAGTCATTGCCACTATTTAAAAGGATCCTTATAACAAGATTTTATGAGATCTAAGTATTTAAACAACACAAAAAATTATCCCAAAACTAAAAAAGTCAAACTAGATCGTACCATACTTTGTGCAAAATTCAATATTTTTTTCCTTCTCCAAGCAAGTATTTGCATCTTAGCTTCCTTTGAGATGGTTATGTAACTATTTTATTTTAGTTGACTCGAGTTAATAACAAATCAATCATATAAGTAAGGAGGAAACGAATGTAATATTAGGTTCTTAAAAAATGGGGAAAATCCAATGACTCAAGAGGGAGTGAATACCCACATTCATATCCATATATTACCACCATATTTCATAAAATCCTTATAATAAAATTTATAATGTGCATGATTATATCTTATGTTTTCATAACCAAAACTATCACAAAGTTGTCATAAAAACCATATAGTAGTCCAAAATTGTATTAACAACTCGGTGAATCAACACCTGTAAGAGAAAATAACTTAATAATGAGTTGTTTCATAAAATAGTTTCTCAATTGATATTATTGATTGTTATGTGGAAGATCCTGCATGTTCCTCATTATACACTACTCACTTTCCTTATTTCCTCCCTTTAATAATGCAATTTCTGATAAAATATTAGGATTAGAGAATTTAGGGTCAGGCGTAGACTTCTCACTAGTAAAATCTATTGTCAAAGGATCAAAATCTAAAAATTTAGAGACAGGGTGAAAAAAAATGAAAACTTTTGTGGCAGGAATATAAGTAATACTTCCATGAGTGCTTTTAGAAATAAGTATAGTGTGTTTGAGGTTTCAAATAGGACTAAATCCCTCTGATGGATAAGCATATGAGTGAGTGGTTGAAGAATGAGAATGAGCAGATACAATATGAGTAGAGTTTGGTGATTGCTTCCAACTGTCATTATAAATATTATTCCAAGTACAAAAAATAGGGTTTTGTATAGGAATTTCATGGATATTTAGGTGTGGTCTCAAAGGGGAAGAGGCACTTTGTTTGAAAACATGAGGTTGAAAAGTGACAATTCGGTGAGCCTAAAAGCAGGTACCTAGTGGTGGCCAATTGGTGAATTTCTTCAGATTCAACATTAAAATTCACGAATAAATGTATCTTCTTATGTATACTAGTATCCCAAATTCCATGGGGTCTATTTCCTTGGCCATGACCCATCCTTCTCGTCCTACATGAACTAGAACTTATTTATGCAAGTAAATCACAATATTAACAACAACAAATAACAAAATCAATTTCATAAAACAAACACCAACAGATTTCTCTTTGGAATTACTATAGTAAGCTTGCATTCAAGATAAAAGGCCAATGACCTCTCATGTAGATGGAAAATGGGGTTTGTGAGAAGAGGAGGAAGGGTACGATGAACAATGAAATTCAAATTGAACAGGGGATTAAAATAAATCTTTATTGATTTCTAAAAATATGGCCTTCTTATATTGTGGGCAAATGCCATTTTTTATTTAATTGATTCTTTATTTTTTTCATTCTATTTTTTTCTTATCTTTTCACAAGTTCAACCTCTTATTATATTTTGTCTTATATGATAAAATCGATAGAGACTATAAATCATTCCAAAACATAGTTGTAATATCTCAATACAATAAAAAATGGCATGATGAATGCATCTTTAGAGTTAGTGATTCTATAATAAAATGAGGGTTTTAGTCCTAAATCAAATAATGGGTGGAAATAGGGGAAATTTTTTGTTAACAAACAGATATAAAGTTAGAGTGAGGGTTCTAGAAGAAATTGAGTTAATATGTATTAGGGCTCTTCATATTTTTCTAGAGGCTAGAATTACTTCATCAAATTTCTATGCATAATACTCATAGCCAGAGACATTTTTTTATTTTTCAAACCCCTAGGTTGAAAGAGAGCTTGATTACAGAAGACTTAACAAAAAAATTTACAAAATTGTTAATAATTTCTAGTTGAAATTGAGATATTGTGCAGAGTGAATGTTATTTCCATGATAATAAATGAGTGAATTCATAATAGCGATGGGTAGTATGGACAGAGGCAAGAAAAATATTTAAAGAGATATATAGTCATTAACCAATGCCAAAAATACAATTCACTAGGAAATTAACCATAAAATATCAACTTACCTAATATACCCTCGAATTAGTCGACACACTGCTTGTAGAAATGTGCATAAATTTCCTTATGGACCACTTGACATTTTACCCTTCAAATTTACATATTTCCATACTAAACAACGAGGTAACAGTGTGAATAAAAGCATATAAAACTTCTCAAATGAATTCGGGTTCCCAATTTTGAAAGTCATTATTTCCATGTAGGAAACCCTTATTGTGGAGGGTTGTCAATTCCACAACCAAACTAAAATCCAACCCTTGATCATTGTTACTTATTGGAGCATTGAATACCTAGGTAGAAATTTCCATTTCAAATCCAACATTTAAGACTGAGAGTGGCATCAAGCCACCTCATGCCTAATGGGTGCAGAAATGGAATTTGAACAATAGGAAAAACAAATTAAAACCATAATACATCAACCATAAAAATGACTCAACATGCATGCATCCATTGTGTGGGTAAATTTTGTGTGCGGCATACAAATTCTATTGAATCCATTACCATATATCTACAATAATCCATCATGAAATAGAACATCAAAGCAAAAAAAATTATAATACTCATATACCAAAGTTGAAATCGTGAAAGGAACCATAGGTCAACCAAGAATTAAATGGGAAACATACCATATGTGCAATGCAACTTTATACCCCATCATATATGTCATATAACACTTGGCCCCCTAAACTATGAACTATTGCCACAGTAGATACCATGCATGCTATTGTCATAACATTTATATTATAAAAACAATATTCAACTATTTTCAATCTAAGTATATGATAAGAAATTATAATTTGCCTTCTATTCTACTTGAGAAAATTATATGCTTGAGGTATTCACATTCATGCATTTGACTTGCATGGCATTCACAAATATACATGAAAATATATATTGAGTATGTCAACCTTATTCATCATTCAATCAACATCAAATATTTATTTCATAGACATATGCACATCATATACGCTAATGAAATATCAAGCTTCTTGGATGGTATCCTCCCCCCTTTGGTGATTGAATAGATAGATACACACAAAATTTATTGTCACTTTAAGCATGACACAACAATGATGGAGGCATAATTTTGTAGCTTAATACAAAATTGATTTCATTAATGAAACGGGTAGCAACACATCGATAATAACCATCATGCCCAAGAAAACTGCATACCTCTTTCTAAGTCCATGGAGTAGGAAATCCTAGTATTACCTTAATTTTTGTTGAATCTATTTTGATACTCTATGAAGCAATCAGATTTCATAGCACTATTCCTTATATTGACTTCAATAAGTATTTTTCATTACTAAGTGATATAATAAATTCCTTACAGATGATTAATACTTTTTATAGATTTATTTAATGCCACATCAAATTCATCAATGTAATTATTAAAGTTGTGAATGTGAATATCCACATAATGATGTATTAGGTCATAAAATATACCAATTAAAACTTGTTGATAAGTCATGGGATCATTATATAATCCAAATTTTTGAAAACATTACGAAAATTTTCCCAAAGGACAAGTGAATGTGTAGGCTTGTCTTGGTCTTCCGAAGTGATCTGAATATGGTTGTATCCACTAAACCTATCGAGGAAAGGGAAGTGATTATTTCCTACTAGTGTGTCTAGTTCCTATTCTATGAATGGTAGTAAGAAGTGGTATTTGTGTGTGGATTTATTGAGTTCATTGGAATCAACACAAATCCTCCACTTGGAATTCTTTTTAGGTGCAATGATAAGAGGGGAGACCCATTGGATGTATGAAATGAGGTACATAAAATTAGTTGAAAGTAATTTCTACAACTCTTCTTTAATAATATACCACAAATTAGGATTAATATATCATTGAGGTTGTTGGATGGGTCTAGAGTCCTCCTCGATATAGATGTGGTATGTACACAAATCAAGATGGATCCCCTTCATGTCAATATAGTCCCAGGAAAAAGCATTATTATGCTTTCGTAGAACCTTGATTACATGTTCCTTTTGGTGTTCGGTTAGCCCTTGATTGATCTTCAAGGTTTTTCTCAGGCTAATTTCTATGGTTTACAAATTTCAACCTTGTTCTTCTTGAGAAGAAGACTCATGTTCTATGGGTGATGTTTCTATGGTTGCAAGAGAAACCTAGAATTTAGGGTCCATTACGTGGATGAGAATGTGTAAGTTGGACAAGGGGGAGGGGGCTATATAATGTCACTAATTTATTTGTCCTCAGTATTTTCACTAAGGGTGATATATTGGTATACGATAAGTACTTGATGAGTGATGATTTCCATGTCACTTTATTATCCATATACCAAAAATGGAATTTCAATATCCATTTTAGGCTTAGCGGGATAATATAGGGTAATTTTTTTAGTGGATGTCCCATGGGAGGTTTCCATGTTACCGGAAATGTATTTTTTTGCAATGGACAACCATGGCATTCCCAATATTAAAGGATATCTCCCGAGTGAGTACTTAGGTTGTAGAACCATGAAGATAGAAGTATACTCCCATGAAAACATGAATATTACTATATCCTATAATATTCCTTCTAATTTGATGGTATATTGATCAACAAGTTGTAATATTGTGGGGGTTGTTTTAATATTGGAAAATCCTAGGGCTTCTGTTGTATTTTAATTCATTATATTAATAGCAACACCAAGGTCAATTAGTGTATTAGGAATAAATATTTGGTTAATTTGTTTGTTGAATATAGGGTTGTCTACATTTGTATATTTAACAGAAAGGTCTGCCTCAATCATAATGTATAAAAAAATTCCCATGACATGTATGGTATTAGGGTCTTTCCTTCTCCTACTGAGTCTCCTTACACATAATTATCTTACTAATTGTGAGTAAATAAGAATGTATTTAATTTCTGAAAATAACGGTATGTGAATAGACACATTCTTGAATTCACCCAATAAATTAAATTAAATTTTAGTGGTAGGTTTCTCTAGATTCAATCTTCCGGGGTAAGGAGGAACCTGGGGTTTTGTGTGAACTTGATTTATTTTGGAGGTCTCGTGAGATTAAACTAGATCCCTTTTTGCATTTGAGACTTCTTCATTGCTATCTTCAATTTGCATAGGAGAATGTATTTTATACAAGGTATTCATTGATCTAAGGTAGATGTCATGACAATCCAGGGAAGAGATGGAGTAAGTAGGATAAGTGGAAATCCCAACAGATTGTTTTGGTAGAGCTACCCTACAATTATTTGGGTTAGGAATGGATTGAGTATAAATTTTAGGTCGATAAGGAGCATATGTGGATAATTTCATAGGTGAAGAAGGAAGAAGTGGCATGGTTGATTGCAGTAAGGATCGTTGAGGTCCTTGAAAGGTGGATTCCTCCATCCTTTTGGCCAAGGATAGTTAGGTGGGGGAGACATATAAGGCTGAGTAGGAAAAGCACCATGGTCGAGAATAATATTTCTTTGAATATTTAGTCCAATATGAATTATAATATTGGGATTATTCCTAGATCATACGTTGAGGCTTTGGATAACATGGCTGCTTCTGAGAGACGAAACATAATTGCTTCGGTCCTTCATCTTCTTGGTAGAAAATTTTTAATCCAAGAATGGATGGACACTTTCGTGTATCATGGTATGCACTAAATATTGCATAGACCTCAATTTGTTATGACTATTCCTTCAATGAGTGTTTTCTTCTACACTTTGGACAAAATATTTCCAATTATAATTCTCCTTCTCCCTTGTTCTTGTTCAAGTGTAACATATCTAATTGGGAACTCAATGAAATGAATATGTATTTTCTAAAATATTCTAGAATATTTCCAATCTCAGCTTTGGTAATCCCATTGCTAATAGTATTTCCAACTCTTGTTAATGTCGCTTGGTCCTTTTCCAATCTTTGAAGTACCCTTAGAATATATCCAACATAAGTGAATGATGTCATAATAAGAATTATGGGATAAATATCCTCATCCCATCAAGTTTAATATCTCAAAACATCCATACGGAGTTCCTCATAGTAGCAATACATGTAATGCATTAGGATCCAAATCTCCCTCTCTTACACCTTGTAAGTTGTAGTTGAATTTTTCAATGGAGTCTTCAAGGCTCTCATACTCATTTTGTGTCATCATGAAGACTTCCTCCCTCATTTACTTTTCTTTACAATAATATTGGTATTTATCTAAGAATGTTTGTTTCATTTGTGCCCAAGTATGGATGGTGTTAGTTCCAGGCTCATGAACTAGTGAAGTGTAGCATTATTGAGTGTAATAGAGAAAAGTCGCATTTTTTGGGCATTTTTCATATAATCATAGCTTCTAAAGAGGACATAAAATTAAAATAGGAAGGTTCCAGGATCATATTTTGATAATCCATGGAAATTAGGCAAGGATGAATTCATAATGTTATTCATCTTTGTCCTTTAATTTGACTCCAAGATAGAGAATCCAAAGGTGGATGTTTATTTCTTGATAGTTTTGTGTGCCATATTTTCTTCAGAAATGTCCTCCTATTTTTTAGGTGCTTTGGAAGAGTTGAAAAAAAACACTTCATTGGAGTGGGACTGCTCGTTTATCATACCTTTAGGGAACAATTTTTTTGTTCATGTGGAGAATGAAGCTTGTACAATTTCAGGTCCCTAAAAAGAGAGTTCATGTTTCTTCTTGGCAATGGAACTTGTTGTAGGAGTTAAATAGTTCAATTGACTATGTCCCTTGTCCTCTTGAGAGTGTCATGCATTGTTAGTCTTCCAAGGGTTTTTGGTGGAACTAACAAATATATCTTGATAGTATCCATCTTTGTTCATGGAAAATTAAAAAGACATTCTTCCTAAAAAAACTCTTGAACAAAAATAATTCAAGGAAACATATCATACAAATAACTTTAAAGAAAATATATTAACTAAATTGAATAAAACAACAGCAATTGCACTAATGACAGTTCCTTGTGAACGATGCCAAAAAAAATGGGCTCTTCAATTACCTTATAATTATTTATTATATAACTAAGGAATTGCATCTAACTATCAATCTGATGCTCAGATAGAACTTGTTAACTATAATTGTGCATTGTATTTGATAGTATAATATTGTTAAGTGTCAATGAGGTTGTAGTACCCTAAATGTGTGTTTCAGAGTAAGATATTAATTTATTCTATAATTCATAAAGGAAAGAAATCCACACTTGCATAAAGTTAAATATCACCCTTTTGGAATTGAAATGGCACACTTCTACCTAGTGGGCCTAGGAAGTTTAATGTTGTAACCCCCAACACAGGTAGAATAATCCACACAAGAAAAAATAAAATTGCAGAGGTATAAATAAATCATACAAGTAGTAAAGTGGTGACTTGCACAAGGCTTATGGTGATCCTAATCCTTGAGAACAAATATTTATATGCAACGTTGAAATGTTGATAAACTGCAATATACATAATCCAAACCAACTAAATATATTAAAGGAAATACTGAAAATATGGAAAATAGAGTAATGAAAGACAACCTTCATAAAAACATAATAAGTTGCCTTCTCAAGTCTACAAGTTGTGGAAATATAAAGAAACAAGAATAATTGTTAGATTAATCACCAACATAAAGGAACAAGGCTATTTATCTTGATTAATGATTTGCAACAACATACAAGAACAAATTAAGTTACCAAACTAGTGAGTTGCAGTAACATACAAAAAATAAGTAACTTATCATATTAGTGACTTGTTTCAAAAGAGAGTGAGTTATCAGATTAAAGAGTTATAGAAAAATATATTAAGTTAATGAATTAATGAGCTATAAAAAAAAATTAACGAGTTGCAACAATATAATAAAAATTAATTTACATAAATGAAACTAGGAACTTATATATAAGGTAACAGGTAGTACCTAACTGAGTAGGGGGGATTACCTCCTTAGGAAAGGCACCATTTATAAAATTATATTGCCTAACTTAGTAGCACACAAAGCAAAACAAGAAATGGAACAAAACCATGGTCTTTCATTAACAAAAATTTCAAAACATAAAGTACAATTATTCATATCCTCCCCTAGCTCAAGTAGAGCAAGGTGTTTTATGCATAACACTAAAGTATAAATTGGATTAATAATTCAAAGGAAAAACATGTGTATTTTTAGATTCTCAATTTTTTCCTCTCAGTTGAAATAGTTCACCAAAATGTATAAAATTTTAGACAAATGTTGACTCATTCAACTCTTGTGATGAAAAGTGGCAATAGGGTTGATATTCTATTGTGGCCAAGACTTCCTTATTAGCGACCAACTACTTCTTGTCACTTTCTTAATTAGGAGGTCAAGTAGTCATCTTGCAATTTTTTTATGATAGTTGTGCAGTTGGAGGTTGGATGGAGGTATGTTGTGCCAGTTGTGATGGACCCTTGAATTGTACATCTAAAGGCACATCCTTAACCTTTGTAACCTAGAAATGAATGTACTTATGAACTTTATTATTGTGTATTTTTTTTAAATTTACATGGCATTCCTTATGTTGAAGTGAGTTATGAAGGGATTTTGTCATATTAATTATTTTTGTGACCTTTTATAGCCTTAGCATTCTATTGTGGAAATTTTCAAAAGATGAATGAGTTCCTACAACAATCCACCAACACCCTACCATGAAGATAGAGGCCATGTCCCCTCAAATATCAATATATATCTAGAGAATCACTAGAAAATAAGGGATACCAAAAGTTAAAGCAAAAGTGGATATGAAACAAGGCTTGGGGGGAAATCACCATAATTTTAGGGACTTTGGAGTGAAACACAACCCTCCTATTGAGGAGTTTTCTCCCTCACTTTTATAAAAAGGGGGAACAATGGGGGAATCAATCTAATAGAGATTATTGGAGGTGTGAAGGAAAGAATACTACTACTTTGCATATTTTCCAGTTTTTATTTTTTCATTCGGTGTAATTACAATTTTCTATTAATGAAAGAGAAAACCTTTTTACAGGTGCTTTGATTTGACTTTGCTTGAGGTTCCTAAACACCCTGGGGAGGTCCCACCCACAACAAATCTAGACCCATTAATGTATCTTGTGTACCTTATTTTTACATATTACTTCAAGATGTTATAATTTTTGTTTGCTATGTAGAGATATTTACATAATTTCACGTTCTTGAAGTTCCTTATAGATATCATTTTTTATTTGTTGAGTATTCATCATGGCTTCCATAATATATTGTTAGTCTCACACGTGTATGCTTACATCGTTCCTTCACTTATTTGTTGCATTCATGTCATATATAGGCTTTCCTATAGAATTACATGACTTCCTATAGAAATATAGGGTTTCATATAGGAGATACCTAAGAGTATTGCTTTTGCTTGGTTCTTTAGGATTTCATCTTGGTTATTTGTATAATATCTGAGTTATTTAGTTAGTATGATTAAGTGAAATAAGAGGAATTGAGAAGAAATTTGTTACAACTATAAGGTTTCTTGCAGGATTGTCTTATTTCAATTTGTTGATTGAATTGTGTTGCTTTATTCTGCATCATTAGTGTAGCCTTTCTTTTACAACATAGGGTAGTTTCTCGAATGCCAATAGTTTAGTCTGAATTCTTGCAGCTTTACTTTCCATCACTTCAATTTTTAAAATTATGTTTTCCTTTATTTCCTACAACTTTTCATTTTTTCACTTATACATTTTAATCCTTATGTCCTCCCACGATAACCTAATAAAGTGATATCTAATTGACATTTCCACTTTATTCACCTCATCAAGTAATCAATATTTCATAGATTATTGTGCATTAAAGGAGAGAGAAAAATGGTAGATTGTATATACAATGCATAATCCCTCTTAAGTTTGTACAAACCTTGGGTCGACATATTAAATATGAGACCCTAAGGGTTACAACATTGTTGCTCAATATTGAGGGCCATCACTTTTTGGCATTGTTGATGGGGAGGTGTCAAAGTTACATTTTTTTCCCTTTTCTTTCATAGAAAAAAACAACAAAATAATTCTTTTTAAAACAAAAAAGAGGAGAAAAAATCATTCATGGCTCATAGACTTAGAGATGAGAAAGGAAAATTATTACCAAAATCCCACACTTCTAAGCATTTAAGTAGTGATCAATAGGATCTAGGTGATTATGAAACATTACCATTTACAATAGGGAGATTTGAGACTTATGTATAAAAACAGGCTAGAGCATTTGAAAATATTTCAGAAGGAGGTAGCTCCCCATCTCATTATAAAATGAATGAAAATGGAGACATGCCTAGCGTCTTTGAGTTTCCTATTAGGGAGACTAGTAGACAAGATAGAATGAAGAACATTAATCCATTTGTATTTCCCCATTTCTATGGAATAACCACTGAGTACCCTAAAACTTTTTTATTTGATTTTTGTTGTGATGTGCAATTCTTATGATTATCTTACATATGAGTAGAAACTCAAACTCTTTCTTTATACCTTGAAGCAAACAACTTTAATATGGTTCATGAGCCTTGAGGAAAACAACATTACTGCTTGGGAGAATGTAACAAGCTTCGCTTTTACCCCTATCTATTTTGTAATTAAATATGAATGTAGTCCTAACATGGAATAAGGGTTACAACTGGATTGTATGATGTGGTTTAAATATTTAATTTTTAATCCCTTTGACTATCAACTGAAGGAAGATATGACCTTTTACATTCCCAATGTCTTAGGGATATTTCTTGTTTTCATGGAAATCCATGAACCTGACCTAAAATTAAATGTTGAAGTTGTTTGCAGACCTAAATGAGCTACTCACTGACAAGTTTAATTATGAGATGTGATTAGAAGAAATTTTATTCCTAATATACAATTTATGAAATTATATTGGGGATGGTGGAAATGCAGGGTAATGCTCGTTCCTCAAGCGCAATGTAAATCCAAGTGGGTTCCATCTCAAATGCATGAAGGAACATTGAGAAGAATGACTAAAATGCATAGCAGAAGAGAACACAGGTTGTTTCCGGCCTGGTTGAGTCACAATGGTGGGTTCTCATAGGTTGGCTCTCGTTGTCTCTTGAATTTATTTCTTGTTGATTGCAACTCACCAAGTCCTCTCCTATATAAAGTTTTCCATTTTTCATAGAGTTCACTTGGATAGTCATGGGGAGTGTGTGGAAACAATTGAGTATTGTAAGTGGAAGGAAGAGTGGCATTTGATCTTGAATGTAGAACCCGTACCATTAAGATTATAGATTATTACCCTGAAAACTTGACCTTGAGTTACATCATTGTGAATAATGGGTGATATACCCAGTGAAATTTGTTTGAGTCCATTGGAATGTGTTGTATAAGCATGTGTGGTTAGTGGGAGCCTTAGTGAATGAATGAATAATATGTTGCTTGCTATATACCTGATAAACCCAATCAGGGAATTTTGGGTCATTGTGGTGCTTTCTAAGTAGCTAATAAACCACCTGGACAATGGATTTCAACACCTATGTTGAGAAATACCCCATCTCGACCTTGGGTGAATCCTTGTGAATACATTTATAAGAAAGAGTGGGTCAATGTGGTGCTTATTGCTAGTGGGAAGTTGATAAACCACTTAGATGGGGGAATCCATCTTCTGAGTGTTTAACCAAACCTTTGGCGTGAATTCCTTGAGAAAGCATTCCTCGGAAATTGGATCTAGCTCATGGATGGTCAGTTGCAAGAAGTTTACGGTTTAGTTTGCCTATGGTTGGGTGGAGAGTGGAAGTCCCTCCTTCGATTTCCAGCCATCTTAAGACACATAGATAAGTAGATTGCAATTATATATGTTCAATTTTAGGTTTATGACTAGTATGATGTCTTGCATGTATATGATATCTAATGATTGTTTGGATTGTGATAATCAACATTATGTTTATGAATGAAATTATAACCAGTATGTATATGCTCAATTAGTCTAGATTTTGTTCCTTGTTTGCAATTTTATGTGGTTGTCATATTTTTAAGAATTTGTTTCCGTATTTTTATCCAAGTGATAATTTTAATCGACGTTTCAAATCCAGACCAAGACCCATCATCAGGAGTAATTGATGAGAGCGAGAGAGGAGAGTTGAAAGGTATAAATAGATAAAAAGGAAAAGGAAAATAAGTCAACATGAGGTGAAACCTAAAACCTAAAAGGAAATTGATTAATTAATATATTAGAATTAATTAGTAAGATATAATGATGTGACGAGATTGATTAATAAATATATTTGAATTCATTAATTACAAAAATAGAAATAATTAAATACTATAATAACATTAATTATTTAATTAGATTAGTGCTAGTTAATTAATGTATTAGAATTGATTAATAACCTAATATATTCGAATAATGATAAAAGAATTAGTAATATTAATGTTAATTATATATATAGTGATCTTGGCATGACTACATCTTCATCACGTCCAATATATCACCCCAATCGTGGTGGGGAATCGAATGTGTGACTTCACATCAAGGAGTTCCTTAAAAGAGAACCTTATCACCGTCTATCCAAGACCCCATGGACAAATTTAATAATATATTAGAATAAATCTAAAAAAATATATTAATAATATAGTACCTACACTCATTAGTAAGTATATTAATAGAATATCATCCAGGGGGTCTTGGATAGATGGTGATCGAGTGTTGTGTTAAGGCACTCCTTGGTGTGAAGTCACTTGTTCAACTCCCCGCCCCAACCAGGGTAATATATTGGACATGAAGAAGATGTAGTCATGCCAAGCTTACAAAAAAAATGTATATTAATAAATTATGTATAACAATCCTACATTAATAAATAAATCAATTATTTTACTTATTTATTTAATTATTTTAATTAATAGAATTGATATCTAAGTTAATAATTACCTATTTATTAATGTAAAATATATAAAGACCTAAGAACTAGAAAACTATATTAAATAAAAATGAAGAAAGAAGGAGAAATATTAATATTAATATAGTAATATTATTAATACTAATACTTCGATGAGAGTCATAATGTTAATAATAATTCTATTAATTTTAATATTTAAAGGTAGGGAAAAAACCTTAGAGTTGAGGGAGCATAAGGAGCTAAGGGCCTACTGGATTCAAGACCCCCATCCCTATTGAGGTTGTTTGGATGCCTCAATATCTCAAGAACCTCTTTGAATCTCCTCCTAAAGTTGTGATCTTCCCTTGCAATGATATCAGTGTATTCTAGGCATATGTGACGTTTAGTGTGAAGGGAATGCTTTGCATGAGCAGAGATGTGAGAGTGTTGATTTTTAAAATAAGCACAATGCTCTTTTATTCTTGTTTTGATTGACCTCCCAGTTTCACCAATGTAGATATTTCCACATGAGCAATTGATTTTATAGACACCTTTTAGTTGTTGTTGATTAGTGTTGTCCTTAATTGATTCATTATTTGTCTTGTAATTTCTATTGGTTTGAATACATAACCAATATTATTTTAAATAATTTTAGTTATGTTGTTAGTTACCATACGTATGTATGGAAGGTATGATTTTATGCAAGAAGGTTAAAGATTAGTTGAATTTGGTGAGGGGTTCTTCTTCTCTTTTTCTCTCTTAATAGCCCTATTAATGCCTTTATCCATGTAACCAATCTATTTCAACACCTTATTAAGATGATCCAACTCTTGATCCAAGTGAGCTTTATCAGATATCCTAACAACTCTTAAGGTCAATGTATTGAGGATTCCAAATTTTTTAGCATTGTTTTTTTATTTAGCATTATTTCTATGACTTAAATATGATTTTTTGTGTTCTCAATTAATTGATTATCATAGTTCTCAGAATAATTTTAATCAGTTTTCAAGAGGATATAAATGGCTTATGAATGTATTAGTTCAATTCCTTAGAGGATTTATGATGTCCAAAAGATGGATTCCAACTCTTCTTGTGCAGTCATACAAATATGTGTATTCATGTTTAGTTAATTGATAAGTCACAAATATATGAATGAGTTTAACCAACCTATAAGAGGTCAAAAAACATGGATTGATTGGTACATTTATCCTTGTGTAACATTGAAAAATGTGTGAATTTGATGTATGGTACATACCCCTTTCTTATTCAGAACCTAGCATATTTTTGGGCCCAAACCCTTGTTAATAGTCATTGTATGAAGTGTGGAGGTTCAGGACATCAAGCCATTGGGATATAACACTAAGAGAGTTGGGTGTGGCGTAGTCTCTCCTATTTTTTTGTAAAAATCCAAAAAAAATTGTTTCTATTGGTCACCAAACTGATGTAGTAGCATGGTGAAATGCACATATGTATATGGGTATATTCTAACACTAAGGGACTGATGGTGAAACCTCGCCCCTACGAAACCATGCCATGTTGTCCCCACATTGGCCATTGGCCATTTTCCTATCAACACTGGACTATAACTTAACATATGTGTGCAGGGAGGTAAGTGTATTTGTTTGATAGCGGAACCCCAGCCGAATGAAACTATACCTTATGTACCCCACTAGGCCTTCAGTCCATAAAAATTATGGAGGAGTCACATGGGTGAGTCATCGTCGAAAAGACCCAACCCGATATGACATAAGTGGGTGAACCTGGATAGGTTTTCAAGCCTTCGAGCCATCAAGCATAAAGAATATTTGCATGGAGGAGTTCATGATAGATAACCTGACCTAACATGATGTGCTCCAAGGTGGACCACACTAATCTCTCGTACCATTGGGCCATCAGTATTTAAAATGAGTTAAGCAGAGATCTTGTTGATAGGTGTACCAATATGATATGTTGTGCACATGTGGACCCCCACTTTGGCCATTATCCATTGTCCTCCGGACATTTAACATAATCAACACATTAACATCCTAAACATCCTATTTCACAATGGTGTGAGTACCTTGTGAACCCCACATGGTGATGTTGTGGCACCAAGTGTTACGCAACCAGCTCAAAGAAGAAAAGAAAAGATATATCAATGACTTAAAAATTTTCCTCTTTGAGGGGGAAACCTCCTTTACATTACATAAATGAACAATTATTGTATGATACAAATGATAATATCTCATTTCTATATATAAGAGTCTAAGGGGTCACAATATAATCAGATCTTACATAACAATAATAATGTAAGGGCACAACAATAACAATATTGGGATTTTATGGGGCACAACAATAACAACGTGGAGGATACATTGGCACAACAATATCAATAGGGGGCTACACTAACAATAACAATAAGGGGAATACACTAGTATTATAGGGACCTAACATGCCCCTCTCCTTCAAAAAATTATTTTCCTTAATGCTTGAGTAGTTATGGATGCTTCTATATAAAATTATCCTCCTCCCATGTGGAGTCTTAAGTGGTTAAGTTCTTCCACTTAATGAGATACTCTGAAATTAATCGATTCCATAACTGTCGAATTCTTGTTTCCATGTCTACTTCAGGCTCAAATAATTTTTTCCTTCTTCTTCAAGTTCTGGAAGCACTATTTGAATTGGGAGCTTGTCACTTGTAACCTTATTTAAGCATGAAACATGGAAAACGGGTGTACTTGGAAAGATGCAAGAAGCTCCAATTTGTATGCCATAGTACCAATATTTTTAACACCTTGTAAGTACCATAGTACTTGGGTGATAATTTATTATCCTTCTTATCTTGCATAAGGGAAATTTGTTTGTATGGTTGTAGCTGTAAAAATACCCAGTCGCCTACATCAAAACTTCTTTCACTGCGATGTTGATATGCATGTTTTTTCATTCAATTCTGTGCTAGATTGAGGTTATCCTTTAATATTTGGACTTTCTTTTGTGCTTGAATTGATCTTCCACTGCTTTACATTATAATTTTCTCTTAAATAATGTGATGGATGGCGGATGATATCCATAAAGTATCATAAATGGGGTCATTTTTGCTACAGTATGGAAGGAAGTGTTATACCACCATCCAACTAGAGCTAACCACTTGGCCCGTTATGTTTGTTTATCATATACAAAGCAACAGAGATATCCTTCCAAACATTTTTTCATTATATCATTCTTTTTTAAATTGAGGATGATAATATGAGTTATGAGCTAATTGAGTACCAAGACAAGAAAATAATTTCGTCAAAAAATTTCCAGTGAAAATAGGATCTCTGTCACTTACATTAATTTTTGGGTTTCCATGTAGATTTTAAATTATTTCCATAAATGTTGTAGCAACTGTACTAGCCTTAAAAGGATGAGATAATGCTCAAAAGTGTGCATACTTGGTAAGTCTATCAACTACCACCATGATCACACTCTTTCCTTTATACTTGGGCAAACATGTGATAAAATCCATTGAGACCTCCTCCCAATGTTGACTTGGAATGGCTAAAGGTTGTAACAGACCTAGGGTATTAATTGTATC
Source organism: Pinus albicaulis (assembly GCA_034641835.2). Classification (NCBI taxonomy): domain Eukaryota; kingdom Viridiplantae; phylum Streptophyta; class Pinopsida; order Pinales; family Pinaceae; genus Pinus; species Pinus albicaulis. The sequence goes on from CM076570.1 coordinate 1,073,240,280, forward strand.
AACTTTATTTTGTTGGAAAACCAAACATTCTGCCACAAACTTCTAAATATTAGATTTAAGGCCATCGCAAAAAAAATACTTCTTGACCCTGTTGTATGTTTTTAAAAATCATGAGTGCCCTCCTAAGGGGGAGGTGTGTAATTCCAAAATAATATTTTTCTTAAGTTGGGAATTCTTACAAAGATATAAGCAATATTTGTACCATAATGAATCATTATTATTGCTAAATGTATCATATGTACTAGGAGCTTGTTGCAACTTTTGAATGAGTGCCCACACCTCCTCTTCATTCTTCAATTCATCCCTTACTTCGGTTATCCAATCAGGTTGGATAATAGAACTGGCACAAAGAAATTCTTCCACATCCTCATCCTTTCTTTAGCGTGCATCTACAACAAAAAATTTCTCCCCTTTTTTGTAGATGCTTTCAAAGTCATAACCCAACATATTTGTGACCCATTTTTTCTTCTCTCTTGAAGATAATCTTTGTTCCAAAAATTATTTAAGACTATCATGATATGTTTTTACCTTAAAGTGTCTTCCCATTAGGTAAGTAATCCATTGCTTTAGTGCATGTATCATTACCAACATTTCCTTCTCATAAATAGGTTTGTGTAAATATTTTCATTTGAATGGATGACTTTCAAAAGTATTGGGTATTCCTTATTCCATTAAGACAACACCAATTCCATTTCTTGAGGCACCACATTCCACAATAAAAAATTTTGTGAAGTCAGACGTAGCTAAGACCGATGCTTGGCACATTGCCTCTTTAAGATGTTCAAAGGCCTTACTTGCTTCTGGAGTCTAAGAAAAAGCATCTTTCTTCAGTAATGTTGTTAGAGGTGCTGATATTATCCCATAATTCTTAAAAAACTTGCAGTAATACCCTGTCAACCCGAGAAATCGTCAAATATACTTTATGGTTGTGGGGATTTTCCATTCCTTAATGGCTTTAATTTTGTTAGGGTCTACCTTAACACCCTCAAGAGATACAATATGACTCAAATATTCCAACTCATGTACTCCAAAGAAAAATTTGGAGGCTTTTTCATATAATTGTTTCTCCTCCAATAGTTTGAGCACCCTGTCAACATGTTGAACATGATACTTCCAAGTCTTGTTGTAGATTAGTATATCATCAAAAAATACTAACACAAATTTTCTATGTAATGGTTTAAAAATAGAATTTATCAAACCTTGAAATGTTGAAGGTGAATTAGTAAGGCCAAAAGGCATGACCAAAAATTCATAATGATCCTCATGAGTTCTAAATGTTTTTTTCAAAATGTCTTCAGTCTTCATTCTAAATTGGTGATATCCTGAACGAAGATCCAACTTGGTGAAGTAAATTTCTCCATGTAATTCATACAACAATTCATTAATGACAAGAATGGGAAATTTATCTTTAATATTGAGCTTGTTGATCTCCATATAATCTGGACACATACACCATGATCCATCCTTCTTTTTCACCAACACTACTAGAGTAGAGAAATAACTTTGACTAGGTTGAATTATACTAACCTCTAGAATTTCTGCAACCATACGTTCAATTTCACTCATTTGGGCATAGGGATATTTGTAAGGTTTGATGCTTGAACACTTCTTGGAATCAAATTAATAGCATTATCATTATCATGAATAGGCGGGAGGCCTTTGGGAGTCTCAAATACCTTGGAATGATTATCTAAGACTTTTAAGAGATTTGGAGAAATATATGATTTTTATGTTTGAACCTCTAGTGAGCATAATTGTGCAATTACGCCTTGTTTTTATTTCTTCAGAATTTTTGTCATTCCATTAGAGCTGATTATCTTTCTTGGTTTTCCTACGATACCCTTTAATTCAAATTCCTTTCCTTCCCAAAAAAAAATTCAAGAAAATTTGTTGAAAAGTAAAATCTATCGTCCCTAAAAATTGTAACCATTGGAATCCTAGTACAACATCAACACCACTCATTGGAATAGAAAGCATTGGACTATTAAATACATATACCCACATGGTTAGATTGATATTGTGGCACTTTCCAGAGAAATTTATAGTTCCTCCATTTGCAACCATCGCTTGACACTCAGTTGCTAGATATAGGAAGTAATTCAATTCCTTGGCTATCTTACAATGAATAAAATTATGAGTACTACCTGAATAAATAAACACTATTACCTTCTTCTTTTTTTCATAGTGGTTCACGTTCCTATGTGCCTGCACACATGTACTAGCTACATCCACAGTCTTAATGAATCGTAGTAAATCCTCCCGAAGGGATCTACTGTCGGCCTAACACTGAGGCCTAACCCCGCGGGCATCTAGGAGATTTGATCCTGTGACCTCTCAATCTAGGAGTACTTCCAAGCGGGGACTCAACCAATTGAGCTAACCCTTGGGGCTTAACACTATTACCTTTTTATTCTTAATATATCCTTCTATATTGAGCAATTTAGAAGTGGTAATTCCTTCCAATTCATTGAAATATATGGTTGGATTCATTTCTTCTTTCTCAGAGGTTGATTCCTAGTGTGTATCCTCCTCTTTTGATATTTCTTGTTCCTCTTCTTCACAATATATGTAGAATATTTTTTTCTCAAAAAAATTATTACCTTTAGTGTATTTTCTATCACAACTGTAGCAAATCCCATTTTCTCCTTTTTCATCCAATTTTTGTGGTGTCAACCTTGTAGGTTGTGAAAGGCTAGGTGAAACAACACTTCCATATTTATATTTGTGAGTGGTAGACTTCCTTGTTTCCATAATTTTGATTTTAACTTTTATTGCCACCCTAAATGCCTTCTCCAATGAAAAAGGTTCCCAAATGTGAACCTCATGTTGGATGTTATCCTTCAAAGTCCCTATGAAGATATCAATCCTATGCTCCTCTGGAATATCAGTTACCCTGATATTCAATTTTTGGAATTCCTCAATGTGCTTTGCCATTGAACCATTTTGTTTGAAATTTATCAATTGGATAAAGAAATTATTTCTCTTTGTCTCTTCATAATGTGTCGTCATTTCCTCTGTAAAAATTGACCAAGTAAAAAGTGGTTTACGAGAACAAATCCATTGATACCATACAAATTAATTAGGTCCTAAATATAAAGTTACAATGTGTTCCTTTTGTGTGTGTTGCACATCATGGAGATCAAAATATTGTTCCATCTGTGGTATCCATGTTACCATATCCTTACCATCAAACTTCCTCATATTAATATTTTCAATGTGGTGGTTCTTAAACCCCATGTTTGATTCTATAAAATCATATTTCATATTCTTGTTTTCCTCATCTCGATTTTCATTTAGTACCTTGTCACCATTGGGAAGCCTTTCTTGCAACAACTTTGTAAAACCTTCCATGTCTGATTTTAAACCCTCCATGTCTCCTTTTAAAACATCCATTTCCCCTTTTAAGCCATCCATGTCCCATTTTTTTTCATCTTTGATTGCTCTTTATAAGAACGAAATTTGTTGCACTTGGTCTCGTAATTTTGATATATCATGTTACAATTATTCCTCTTCATGTGTCATAGTAGAGCTTTCTGATGGATTAATGGGTTTAGAATTATTATTTTTAGAGGAATTTTAGAACCAAATACTAATATCTATTCTTTGATATGCCCTTTGAATCACTTGAAATTGATTTTTCAAACAAAAGTTACGCAAAATTAAAAATACACACCCTTTTCTTTCTTTTTGGGAGCTCAATATTGAAAATATTGTACCTATGTGATTTTGGATCTCCAAGATATGAAATTCGGTCTTGTGATACCCCTTTAAGTCATATTTCCAATTCAAAAATTCAAACCAAATTTGGATTCTTCAATATAAAGCTATGCCCAATCTCCCACTATGACCTTATTATGGATTGTTTCAGTAGATAAAACTTGTACAGAGTTCCACATGTTAATGTTTCACCCTTCGGCACTAAAAACGATACACAGGATACTAAAGTCTGTTCACTTTTGACCAATTTTTACAAAATTCAAATCAAATGCTCGTAGAGGTAGTTATGACGATTTTCCCAAGGTCACCTATTTTAGACGAAATTTTGGAGCATGTTAAAACCCTAACTTCTTTGGACCATATCTCTGATAATTTAGTGAACCAAGATCCTAAATTTTTACACAAATTTCATCAGGATTTAAGCTCCTTGTGGTAAAAAATTCAGCTTCTAAGCCTTCATATAAAAACTTTTATAGCGAAAATTCCACGATGCCATGTTTGCAGCAGTGAATCCCTAGGATGCAAAGCTCTAATACCAAATTTTATGCAACCATCTCAAAAAACAAAGGAAATATAGATCAACGAATTAAAAATTTTCCTCTTCGAGGGGGAAACCTCCTTTAAATTACATAAATGAACAATTATTGGATGATACAAATGATAAGACCTCCTTCATATATATAGGAGTCTAAGAGTTCATAATATAATCAGAGCCTACACAATAATAATAATGTAAGGGCACAATAATAACATTAGTGGGATTTTATGGGGTAGAACAATAACAACATGCGGGATACATGGGAACAACAATATCAATAGGGGCTACACTAACAATAAAAATAAGGGGAATACACTAGTATTATATGACCCTAACACCACGTGGGCTAGGCAAGGGTCATGTGGAGTTCTTGATCTAAAAATGAAACTTTGATTGTCCTCTGACACTTTGCAGGTATGATAAACTTGGATCTTTAAAAGTAAAACTAGTTTTGCAAATTCTTTAAATATGAGTGATTAATATTTCACATGAGCTTAAAAATGAAATTATATCATATGCAACTCAATATGATAAACATGTAGAGAAGAAACTAGCAAGTGATAATAGATTTCACCCCTCCCGGGCTACGTTTCGTGGCCCTGATCTTGAATGGCTAGGTCGCTTTATTGATCTCAGCAGTAAATGATCACATTACAAATTGTTGAATCTTGGAGTGGTATTATTTCTCCTACAAATAAACATTATTCTACAAATAATTCTCACTCAAAAATATGACTTCCTACAACAAGTCATAATTGTGTCAACATAAAAATGACTCTCTCACAATAGGTCCTTGTACTCCACCTGAAATCAAAAAGAATAAACATACAAGTACTTCACAATGAAGTGTTGGATAAGGATTTTCACATAAGCACACTAATAAAATACTTAAAATAACTGCTCTCCTAAAGTAACAGTTGTTTCAGATGTAACTGGAAGGCTGGAAAACCTCTATCTAGGCTCTTTCCATGCTCAAATATGCCTCCATCTGGCCTCAAAAATATCTCTATCTCTAACACTATAGGACTTCAATCTAAAAAAAAATTCATCATACATTGCTCAAATTATAAATATGATGCTTCCATTGAGTTAAAAATACTCAAAACCCCCTATATAGACTCTTCTTGAGCTCCAAAAGACTTAAAATCCACCAAGTTATGCCTCCCAGAAGTTTTTCTTGCTAATTGTCCTGCAAAATGGCAAAAATTGCTATATGGGCAACGAATTTCGCCTTTCCGCCAATAGTCGAGCAACAATTTCACCTAGGACTGGTACAATTCCCACCCAAAAGGGGCAAATTTTCGTATCCTTGACCACGACAATAACCACTTAAGCATTGATACTTTGGCTCTTGTGTTGTTCATATGTGCCATGTGGCTAGGGTTTGGGCCACGAAACCGCCCCTTAGGCTTTGGCACCCTCACTATTGATTGCATAGGTCTGTCATAAAACCTGGGGCTAGGGCTTAACTACCCGACCCCTCTGTCTTTGGCTCTATCACTAGTCACATGGCCACATGGGACTGGGGGCTAGGCTAAACACCCACCGATGTTGGCTTATCCGTTGGTTGTATGTGTGGCCATATGGCACAGGTTTGGGACACGCGCCCGCCCCTGCCTCCTAAACCTCTGTTTCTACATCATTGATGCCAAGATAATAAATATGACCAAGGTCAGGGCTTAATCACCCCACCCCCCACTATTCTGACACACAGTCACGACGATCCATGAAACCTGGGGTTGGGGGCAAGTGCCCCACTCCCTTCTCTCAACACACGAACAATATTGATTTAAATATAACCGAGGTCCCATATGTAATAATAACTAATGGTGTGGTTTGGTGGTAAACTTTGGTATTGTTCTGTCAGTGGTCTAGGGGTGAGGCCCTTCGACCCTTAAACTATTTTCCAAACAATGAGGACCACGTGGTTCCCTCTCACTGGGCCACATGGCACCTCACCATTGGTCTAGCTCAAACCAAACCAATCAATAAAATCATGCCACCTACCGCAGTACGAAGTTGCCATGTTTCAAGTCGGGATTGGTCCTCCTATATGTCATATGCCCAATTAACGTGTTGATGTCAACATGATGGAAGCTGTACCATATTCCTAGTCAGCATTCCATTCAACCATGTTGTTTGACTTTTTAGTAGTTTGGCTAAAACTTCAAAACATCATAGCTTCCTCATACAAAGTCGGATTGATGCTTCCTCATAGGTTAAGCATCAAGACGATGGACAATACGATTTGGTGCCAATTTTGAGGACATTCTAAGAACTTTGATTTTTTATCCTATTTTTGATCTTCGAATCATACCTCCCCACCAGGAACTTTTGGACCTCCAGAAGTTTGGCTTCACTAAACAAATAAGTGAGGAAACAACTCCTTTCCTTTCCTAATATGAATCCTTCTTGTTTTTTTTTTTATTGGTGCCTTTGAGCTACTCATTCAAGGTACTCCACATTTCCTCTGCATGAAGTCCTTATCCTTCTATTAAGAATTGTGGCTTGCTGCGATTCTTCTAAACATTCAGGAACAAAATCTTCAATGGATGGAATCTAAACATTCTCTTCAAGACCATATTTCTTTGGCTCATATAATATTCACCTTGAAGTCTTTTCTTGTTGAAACCAAACTTGATCTTCCACCTAGAAATCATAAGAAACTCAATGCTTTCCATGCATTGCTTTGTTGTCCTCAAGCTACACTTTTACTCTTTAATGCACTAGCTGCATTTTCTCAATGACATGCTTGGATTTTCCCACATTTATATGGCTGTATTTTGCAAAATATTACCAAACATCAAATCCAAAAATACTTTGGTAAATAACCCAAACAAGCTTCACATGGGAATACTTGCACAGGTGAGTGCTTGTCACACTTATGGCATACTAAATGTGATGCAACTACTCATCCCCAAAGTTTGGGATGCTTAATACAATGTTCATGAAGTAAATGCATCTTACAATATGGAATAAATTTGACTCTTCAAATTCCAAACAAATTGACTCATCAACAAGCCAACATATCATAACAATGCCAAAGAAAACATTGTTTTACATAAGTGATTTATTCATAAGATCACTTTTACAAAATACCCAACTGTGGGGACATGCAACATGTGAAATACAAAAGAAATGCAGTCTTTAATTAGAAAAATAGTCCAACCATTTATACCCAACCATGCTAGGGAATTTTCTTTCTGCACTTCACTTCCTTCTGGAACTAGTTCAAAAATGGTTATGGTGTGCCTTGCACATTCCTCTACCTTCTCTTTCTCAGGTGATTCCATTACCTTTTTTTCCTTTGGATGAAGATTTGGATGAAACTTCCAACAGTTTTCAATCCAATTCCCACCTATATTAAATTGAGTACAAAAGTTTTTCTGAGAATTTCTTGGCAAAAAGTTCTTTGAAATTAGATGAGAATTTTCTGTCTTGGTCTCACTTCCAATTGACATATTCATTTTCTTGATTAAAACTTTCCTTTTGTGGCACTTCGCTACACAATGGTTAGGTACATGACAAAAAGTGCAAGGAAAAACATTCCACAACATGTTATTCAAATCATAATGTTGTTTATAATCATAGAAATCCTTTGAATATTCAGGATGCTTATACCTCTTATGGTTTTCCTTTGGCTTATGATTCTCACGAGGAGAACTTGATTTATTTCTTCCTTTGAAGTGCTCATCTCTCTTTCCTTAAACATCATCATGATGACAGTAGTCTCCTTTAGCTTGCAAGAGTTATTTCCTCACAAATTTTACACATGAAAAATTCTAAGACTTTACATCTTTGGATAATTCTCCATATTCATATTGAACAGAGCCTAATCCTTCATGTTGAGTTTGTGCTCTCACCTAAATAAGATTAAAAATTCCAATACCCTTACCTTTGTACCCCATTTTAGTCAACAATTTCATACCAACACCCTTGGTATGTTTCTCAAATGATGAAAAAGAAGCATGATCATTGTTTAGAGAATTAAATCAACAAGAAGTATATTTTACCTCCTTTTCTACTTGCTTGGTCATCTTCCTAAAGCTTAACCATCTCCTCCTTCTCTTTTGTAGATGAAGTGGTAGATACGGACTCAAGGAAACCAATATTTTTATTTAAATTATAAGAAGTGTTATTCATTTGACAAAGTGTACAATCACCAATCATCCCATGACAACAAACTTGTTGAGTCTTGGGGTATACTTTTATAGTTGAACATTCCCCAGTTTTCTCTTCAAGGAAATTATACAACATCAAACGTAACTTATTCTTTTCATCCTCTGCTACTTCGAGAAATCTTATCACTTCCATGTTCTCCACTTGGAGAGAATAATTCATCTCCTCCATTTCTAGGAGCCTTGTGTGTTGAAAACTTTCACACATACTTGGAATCTGGTCAGAATGTGCTCTAATACCACATGATCTGAAAATGAGATCGTCCTCTAACACTTTGCAATTGTGATAAACTTGGGTCTTTAAAATTAAAATTATTTTTGAAACTTCTTTAAATATGAGTAATTAATATTTCACATGAACTTAAAATTGAAATAAATTCATATGCAACTCAATCTGATAAACATGTATAGAAGAAAATAGTAAGTGATAACTAAGTTCACCCCTCCTGTGATACTTCTCTGGGCCCTGCTCCAATGGCTAGGACGCTTTATTGATCTTAGTATAAAATGAGCACATTACAAAATTTTGACTCTTGGAGTGGTATTGTTTCTCCTACAAAGAAACATTCTTCTACAAATAATTCTCACTCAAAAAGATGACTCCCTATAGCAAGTCATAATTGTGTCAACAATAAAAAGGACTCTCTCACAATAGGTCCTTGTACTCCACCTGAAATAAAAAATCATAAACATACAACTACTTCACATTGAAGTGTTGGAAAGGGATTTTCCCATAAGCACAATGAGAAAATACTGAAAATATATACTCTGCTGAAGTAACATTTGTTGCAGATGTAACTGGAAGGTTGGAAAACCTCTATCTAGGTTATTTCCATGCTCAAATATGCCTCCATCTAGCCTCAAAACTCTCTCTATCTCTAGCACTAAAGGACTTGAATCTACAAAAATTCCATCATACAGGACTCAAATTAGAAGTCGCATGCTTCCATAGTGTTTAGAATACTAAAAAAACCCTATCTGAGGCTCTTCTTGAGCTCCAAAAGACTGAAAATACACCAAGTTATGCCTCCTAGAAGTTTTTCTTGCTAATTGTCCTTTAAAATGGAAAAAATTTCTATCTCAGAAACGAATTTTTCCTTTATGCCAACCGTCGAGAAAATTTTTTTCCTGGTGTTATCTCTAAATTGGTACTGATGGACTGTTGCACCAGACAACTTAAAGTAACTCTTTCAAACTAGATTTTGACTAAGGATTAGCCTCTTCAACTTGAGAGAGCTCTCTCAAATAAACTTATGATTTGCTCAATTAGGATTCAATCACATGGCTAACTTTGTGATAAGTGTTTTAATGTATTTGATTACAGGGGAAAAATGAAATAGGTTTCACTACCATTGTAAATTTTTATCATCAGTAATATACATTGACTGTGTTTCTGCTTCACCTGAGATTCTTGGAATTTTTCAATGATCTTATGTCTTATGTTTCTCTCTATCTTGCTTCCAATGTATTGATGTTGAATTACTCAAATTTTTTATCTCTAAATTGGTATTGATGGGATACTCCACTAGACAACTTAGAGTAACTCTTTCAAACCAGCTTTTGACTGAGGATTAGCCTCTTCAGCTTGAGAGGGCTCTCTCAAATTAACTTATGATTTGCTTAATTAGGATTCAATCATATGGCTAACTCTCTGATATGTAATTTAATATATTTTATTGTAGGTGAAAAATGAAATAGGGTTCACTACCATTGATCTTATGGATTCAGTGTGATGGAATTCAATGACAAATGGATCTCCTTGTGGAAGTTGAGGCTTTTACTGTTTCAATGAAAGGACAATTCACACACAGGAATATTCAATAGCTTATGTTAAAATGAAGTCAGAGCATGCAGAACATGAATTTTGATTAATTCAACATCAAGATATTTGGAACAAAGTATTAAGAAACATAAGACATAAGCATCATTGAAACACTAAAAGAATCTCAGGTGAAGCAGAAAACACAGGCATTGTATATTACTGATTAGCCAAAATTTACAATAGTAGTAGTGTCAAATAATATTCTCCAACCCTTTTTCATTCGAATTTATGCTTATTAATAGGCTTTTTTCACTTACATTGGATCTGCCCAACTGGCTAGATCATTGAACCTCACTTAACAATAAACTATATTCCTGGAACTAAATCATGACACCTCATGACTTTAGACTTATAAGCCTATTAGGACTCTACCTCCTATTTATTAAAACTACTAACTAAAGGAGTGAAAAATTACATCAAAAGTAGTTAAGTGCTCGAGTGGCACTATCCATCATCAAAGAATAAATTCCCTCACTAAACTAAGAAACATTCATCCTATTTGTAAGGAAATGATAACATGACATTTGTTGACTATCTTTTGTTGAGTTGGTGAAAAAGACAACTTTTTCAAAGACCAAATCTCTGCCGGAATGTTCCACTGATACCCTTTAATGCCTCCGCGTGGTTGGTTGAACATCAATACTCCTTCAAAACACTAAAATAATACCAAATGTTTTTTGCTACAAAAACGGAGTAAAACAGGCAGTTTCATAGTGTAGTTTGGTAGCAAATCTATTTCAGCCATCTAGGTCAACCTTTAGCCTTCTTTTCTAATTGGGATATGTTTGTTAGATAAAATAAGCTAAATTCAAATTTTATCTTGCTTTTTTTTCCACCCAAACTAATATTTTTTGCAAAAAGTAATCTACAGGGATTTCGTAGCGAAATTTGGCCTTCAAGCCTGGGCTTCGCTACGAAATTGCCTAATTGGCAAAAAACTCAGAATTTTGTTGTTTTTTCTGAAAATTAGTGCTCCGAAATGAGATCCTATCTCTAAATCCTTGATATTTGTGCAAAATGGGAGGATTTTTTTGTAAATATGTTCGTGCAGAAGAAGAACCTCTCTTGGTTTTTTGAAAAACATCTCCAGGTGTCTGGAATCTGCATTTGAAAAACATGTCTAAAACAGGAAAAAACGCATTCTGAAAATAGATCCCAAAGACATCTTCGATTCTCAAAATTGGTAGCACCTTTGAGAAAAGTGAAAGAGGTTAATTTTCTTTGATATGTGCTTGAAAATAACGTCTCTTAGTTTTTTATAATTCTCCTCTTTTTTCCCACAAACTGCTATTGAAGTTGACTTCTCAAACAGTCAAAAAACAGAGAAATCCCTTTGTATCTTCTTGTAAAAGCTCATGCGGCCAGCTCTGATGAAATCCTTTGCAACAATAGGGTCTTCCATGAACAAATTTAAGTCTATAGGTTCATACTTGACCATTGAACCTCCCTTTATTAGTCTTCTTCTGCATGGCTATCTCTTTTAACATTGTGTTGGCCTTCTTGAACTATGACATCTACAAGGAGAAAAATTAAACAACAAGTTTCTTGCTATGAGACTAGACTTTTCAGAGGTGATAATGGATTGATGCATGAAAATATTGAATAAAATATGACAGAGAGGTGCTTGGAGATAAGTTTTAAAAATGGAATTCGAATGTGGAGAGAATGATGACAAATGAGGGAGTGGAAAGCAATGTTGGGTGGTAATTACACTTGTGCATGCTTGGATGATTATGAAAACCAATTATATGACCTCACCTTTACCCTAAACCACTAAAAACTTGACAAGTCATCATCCCATTAATTTATGCACAAAAACATGATTCTGTAGCGTTCTCAGTTATAAATTTGACATATTTGCTACGAAATGATCAGGTGATTCCGTAGCGAAAATCAATTGTTTTGCATAGAATTTGTTGCGGAATCGTGAAAAATCAGACATGTGGATAAAAATGAATTTTAAACCAATGCATGTGAACCTAAGGTGGATTTTTATAGATTTTACCATGATGGCATGACCAATGGACTGTTCTAGACTTAGGATAAAGACCATTTCATGAATTTTTCATCAATTTCATGAATCAACCTTATGAGACAAAATGAAACCTAGATGAGTGACCCTATCAATCAAAAATTAAAAATTTATGTGTGATAACACCTTGGACCAACGGAATTCCCGCCGCAAAAATGGAAAATTTTTGCCTCCTTAACCATGCTAATAACCCCTTAAGCACAGATTCTTTGGCTCTCGTGTTGCTCATACGCACCATGTGGTCAGGGGCTGGGCCACACTCCCGCCCCTCCGACTTCGGTGCCCCCGCCTCCTAGCCCTCTTTTTCTACATCATTGGTCCTGGGATAATAAATGTGATAGGGGCAACATTTAACTGCCCCTACCCCACTACGTCGACACATGGTTACGTTGATCCATGAAACCTGGGGTTGGGTCCAAGTGCACTACCCCTTCTCCCAACGCGCTAATAGTATTGATTTAAATATAACTGAGGTTCCATGTGTAATAAGAACTAATGGTGTGGCTTGGTGGTAAATTATGGTATTTCTTTTTTGGAGGTGTAGGGGTAAAACCCCGTCAAGGCCCTTCAACCCTTTATAAAAAAATTTCCCAATCACTGAGGGCCACGTGGGGCCCTCTCACTGGGCCACGTGGCACCTCACCATTAGCCCAGCTCAAACCAAACCAATCAATAAAATCATGAAACCTACCCTAGTACAGAGATTTCATAAGGGGGTGGTAAGTGTTATAAATAATATGAAACAAGCATTTAGCAGCAAATATAAGGATTATTATTGATCCAAAGACACAAGGGATGAGATATTTTGGACGAACCAAGAAACATATGAGTCCCTGTAGGATTTTGGGAAAATAATTCAATTGAGCTATATGAGAGCACACAACTATACCTTGGATGATGTCTCCCTAAAACTTTTTCTCTTATGAGGGGTCAAGATAGACTTGATGGAAACATTGAATCTTTAGGAAAATGGGGACATGTAATTGCTAGACTATGCTACCATCAAACAATTTTTTTATAGTCATTCTAGGGCCAATAAAAATAAAGGTAGATATATCAAGAATTTTTTAAGTCCTTCTACTTGTTTCACTCGCATGAATATACAATAGATATAAGATAAGGCATCAGGTGTGTATTATTAACAAGATTTACATACAGGATTATGTTTTCAACATTGCCCCCCCTTAATCTGAACGGGTGCATGGCTAGATTTTCTCTCTGAATGATGATTTAAGGAATACCACAAACCAAATGAGGTAGAAAAATACAAATTCTTCTAATGGTGGTATTTTAAGGTTATCCACCAACTTTGGATCTTGACTCAAAGAAATACCTGGAAAAAATACAAATCTAGCTAGAATTTGAAGTATTTTGTGAAATGGAAGTGCTCCTTGATAATGGTTTAAATTTAATGACAAACTAATGAAATGGGAAACAAAAGCTAAATTATTCCACCTATAATGGTTTGATTCTTGCCACCAACCAAATCATGCTCAAGGAACATGAATATGTCTCTAACTACAACTCTACCTTTCGTTCTAGGCTCGGGATGCAAGCTTTGGTTCAGGTTGCCGCTCAAGCTTGTCTAATATGACTTTGTATCTAGTAGCTATCTATCAATTCTACCCTTGTAAAATATAAGTTTAGAATATGAAAATATCTCCATTGCAAGACATCTCAATACTCGATAATGAACTATGCAGTATGACTAATACATCTTCTTGGATTTTGAAGACCATTTCCAAGAAGTGGTCCATCCAAGGTGAAACTTTTCTTTTATAGGAGTCTTCTATATGAAACATTTTTCTAAAAGATGAGTATGATTTCCAAAATTATCACAAGGATAAATATCAAAATATTGATCTTTCATGTGGCCAAATCGATCACAATGTTGGAACTTTAGAATCTAAAGTGGATGTGGAGCATGTGAGGATGAGTTTTCCTAAAGAAATGAAACGGTATTAAACGTGATTGATTTGGGGTATTCTGAGAGGTGAAAGGTTATAGAAAAGGAGGGAAAATAGGAATCCAACTCAGGAAACCTTTCTTGTAACAAAAATATGGAGAACTCAATCACCAAGCTCATAAAATTTCAATGAATAGAAACCTCGGGCATATTCTTTTCATGGAATAATGAGATATATTGCTTAACCACATCCACATTTACATTTACCTGATTATTAAAGGAGGAACAAGGTGGACTATGATCATCATATCTTGAGAAGAACCACAATCTCCTTTCGGGATATTGATAATTCTTCTCAATTTTGTGGCCCTCAAGGGATTCATTAAGAGGGGCATCAAGCTCCTCTTAGATTCTAATGACATAATTATCATTGGATTGAGGATCATTGTCTTGAAACATGTAAAACATGCCACTCCAATAAGCCATTTATAGTCATGAAATATTCGTAAGATCTTTGATATGGATTCACGAGGGTGAATTTAGAGATTCCTAGAGAGATTATTGATTCACCCTACAATCATTGACCTTAAAGCACAATGAAGAACTAGTTATTTTTTCTTCCAATGGAGTTTATAAGAATTATATGTCAATATTGTTGTATAAGTAACAAGACACAAGTCTCGTCTCCCTGGGAATAATGCCAAAATGTAACCGCTCAAACTACGCGGGGTCCTGGGAGGGGATCCTATAGAGAAACTATTATGTCAGAGGGGAAGAATGGAGCGATAGCCCACTATCACCACAACTAAAGCTCCCTTCTCTTTATGTAATTTCACTAATGTGATGAGACCCGGTATAAGGGGAACCACTAGATGAATGGATCAATAAGAGAATAAGGAGTTATTCCTAAGTCCTATTCACAAGAGAGACTCAATTATATGGCTTTCTTGTTCAATAAACGAGGCGATGGGCTCTCTACAACATAGCCATAAGTTGACTTGGGCAAGGACCACAAATAGATGAACCAAAGGGAAGGGATAAGAGGATTCTCAAGGTTAAGGTTTGGGAATAAATCTTGTCAAGATGGTTCCTAGACTAGAAAATCCCTATGGAGAATTGGCCTTTATGTGATCTTTATGAAATTAGAGTTATAACATTGTAGGACTATAAAGGACCAAGTGGACCCAGAATTAGGTCAAGGGTATGGAGTTGATCAACCAAGGAGGCACTTTACCTAATTAGGGAAGAGAAGAGGATCAAAGGAAAAATTTTCTTTGATGATTGAATGTGATGATCCAAATGAAGACACTAGCTAAAGGAAACCTAGGGCAAGAAATGGTCCTCGAGCTATGGCTTACTATATCTCGATATCCCACCATTGAAATTTCTTCAAATTTGGAGGCACTCTAGAGCAAACCCTACCGTAGTTATGGACCAAAATTTGAGGTGTTTTTATGGCTACAATGAGATTTATTTGATTCCCTAGGTGACCTATGGTGGCTAGTCCTAGAAATAGAGAGAGGAGGAAAGAAAAACAAGTGTTTAGGTGACCACTAGTGGATGGATTAGTGCCTTTACTTTAGGAGGTATGGATTCAAGATGAAATTGTGAATTGGAGAGACTATACCCAATCAAGGAGACCTCTAGACAACTTTGAATGGAAATTAGGGCATGAGAGAAGCTTCCAAAGGATTGTATACTTTGATATGCAATAATTGATGACTTATCAAGGTATTTTCAACAAATATAACTTCTAGGTACATTCAGCCATTCATACATGACACATGTAATGATGCAAGGCTTCAAAATACCAAAATTTCCACAACTTCGCATAGAACAGTAGTAAATTTCAAACTTGTATAGTGAAAATCCCAGCAACATTCATTTGACAAAGTAAATAACAAGAATAAACATGAAAATTATTACTTACATGTACAATTAAGTATATCCAATCATCAAATTATACCAATAATGAAGCTCCATGACCAAGAAGATAGATTCCAAACATCAAAATTCATTCTATGAAACCAAACTCGTCCTCTAAAAAGGAATGTGAAATTATCACAAGAGATAATAACCCAATACAAGTGATGATGAGAGAAATGAATCACCTCTCATCTATCTATAAAATCTCTAATGAGTTCTATTTTACTAATTGACCTAATTAAGCACCAAATAATAAAATAATGTGTAATATTAACATCCTTTGGTGACAAACCCACCAAGATAGCTCAATAATATAAAAATAAGCCTCTCAAGAGGGAAGAATGATCAATAAAATGAGTCTTTGGGCCTTTGAGGAGGCCTAATGAAGTCCAAAGTGTGTCATGGTGAGAAAATGAACTCCAAAAATAGTGGACAAGGGGTTGGCCCCTGGTTTTCCAAGCAAGTCATTTTGGTGCTCCCAAGTGGGTGTGGTGGCACAAGGACAACCTCATGGGTCTCCAAGTGGATCGAAAATGACTGTAACCAGTTGTAATGGCTAGGGTGATGACATAATCCCTCCCTTGTCCCATTTAGTGAGACACATCCTAATATGGACCCTAGAACATATGCCTAGTGTAGGGTGCAAGTGTGGAGTCAGTTGGGCATGGTGAACTAGGTTCATAGTCCTCATCTAAAAGGTGGAACTCAAGAAATAAATGAGTGGTGTTTGGGATCCATGGAGTACTTTATTCTATGGTGGAGCCCCATGGTTCTTAATGCTTACCCTACAAGTTCCAATGTGGCCCTCTAGAGGGCTAGAACCTCGTATATGGAGACCAAGCCCTAAATGGAGACCCACTTGCAATTCCACATAAGATCCAAAGTGTCCCCTTTCCCTCCAATACAACAAATCATCAAAATAATTAATTAAAATAGATTAAAAATCGTGGAACCAATGGGGAACTTCATGGTGGCAGGCCCTTCCATGGTGGGATTTGGCATGTACAAGTGTCTCCAATATTAATAAGGGGGTTAATCAAGGACCCTATTAGGTGGTTTCAACCTTTAAAGTGGGTGACATGTACATGGTACATCCATTAGGTGGTAAGTGACAAATGATATAGTGATGGAACAAAGTGTGGATCATGGGAATGCTCCAGGCCACATGCCATGGTACAAGGGTGGCCATAATAAGGGAAGCCTACACCTGGGTATGTGAGTATAGGAGGGAGAAAATTGTGGTACATGAGCTACCCCGACCTTTGTTTTTCCACCCTTATTCATATTCCATTTTCTTTTGATTATTTTTTCTTCATAACTACTCGGGGCTCTAGGGGATGAGAGCATGATGTGTAGGATATAGCAGTAGGTACCCCCTTTTAAGGTGGGGCATTTCATTTTCCACCAGGGTTTGGGACAATCATGGGCTCCTTAATGTGGAGGGGGCTCATCTAGGTCCCATAGAAACTAGGTTGATGGCCATGAATATGGGTATAGCTCATGTTTGGCTTTTTCCCACATGCTAAATTTGTATGTATCATCCATATTTTTCATCTTATGGTACATTTCCAATTGAGAGTGGCCAAATTATGCTTTTTCTTTTATTTTTATTTGCATAAACCTTTGAGGCATCATTCTAGGCCCAACCTAAGGTTTGGGAAAGGGGAAGGGGGGCTAACCCTATGTGGACCTAGTGGACACATGTGAACCCATATGGGAAAAGAGATGAATGGGGCTAGAATGAGTGAAAGGGAGTGATGTACATGGTGTTGGGAAGCGGGACCACACAACCAAAATTGATACTTCCCATATAGTTCCAACCCTAAAGCTAATGCACAGTAAAGGAGATTCCACGAGAATAGTATACAAGTATAACCATGAAATCGGGTAGTGGAGACAAGAGTACAGACCTAGCCCACTCTTTCTGCTGAATTCCCTCATTAATCCATGCCCAAAAGTTCCCATGTCAAGTAAGTAAATTTAATCAACTATACCAATGAAAATTTGTACCTTTGGGGTTGGGAAGCCCACCTTCAAACATACAATCATAAAAAGTGGGCGAGGGACCACATGGCTGGATCAGCTGGCGGAGAAAATGGTACATCGAGCTATCTGGTAGCTACAAGGGGTTGTTGGTTGTCAGCTTGGGACCATCTAGGACAAAAAATTTCTCCTATGTGTTAGCGCTCTACCGGATATTTGAAGATTGAAAAGGAGTCCAACAAAGGTAACTACAGACCAAGTTCTCACCAAGTAGTTAGCCCTACTAGGTAGGAGAGGGCTCTCTCCAAGGGATCACATCCAAGAGGGTTGGATCAATTATTTTTTAGGCTAGGTATAGTAGCTCTAGGGTTTTGATTGGTTGATTTGCGTGTTGGATGAGTGAATTAGGTCAAAGAGGAAACTAGGGCGGGGCAAAAGGACCAGCAATTGCAGACATCTGATGGGGCAAGGTAGGTAGGTAATTTAACACTTTAAGGAGGTTTGATGGATTGTATTATACTGGTGAGGTGCTAAAAAAAGCATGACATACATGAATTCGTTTTAAACTGAAGAAATGAAACACTTTTATGATGATTCTCCCAAAACAGAGCATTAAAAATGAATTATTCTTATCTCACATAAGAATCAAACATATTATAGAAATGGTGTGATTTGATGGAAAGTACAAAACATTCACACATATGTAAACAAAATAAGAAAATATGTCAAAATACATTACCACGAGAATCCCACCAAAATAGCTACAACTATGTCAATAAATTCCTGTCAAAAGTCTAATACAATAGTGTTCTTTGATCAATACAACATCATCCAACCCTTGAAATGAGAAAGGAGGTAGAAGGTATAGGCCAAATAAAACTTTCCCACTCTCAGGGGTCGAATCCCTGACTTGTGGAGCTAATCCCCAAAATACTGAACTAAAAACCCAAAGACTAGGGAGGTCAACAAACTCATCCCTAACTTTGGTTAAACCGATTCATTCATCCACAAATACACTTTTACCTAATGTATTTACCCTCTAGTAACTAAAAGTAAATTAATTATATTTATATCATCAAATTACATCAGTAAAATTCATGAATTCTTTGACCAAACTGAGAAAATCTGGAAATTTTGGAAAAAATCAACAAACTGGCAAAAGCGCAGCACCTTTGGCAAGAGCGCAACACCAACTTCAAGGTTGAATTTGAGGGACTTCATGAAGTTAAAATTAAGATCATGATAGCTCATTAGAAATTTTCTCCTGTCTATTTTCCAAAACTGCTCTTGGTTTCTGAAAATGATGAGTTTAAGGCCTCCAAAAGTGCAATCTCCCAGCACTGCTCCAAAGTGTAGCACCAACCTGAAAATAGGGGCATAAAGGTGATTTCTTAGGTGTTTTTGGTCATTTCTCCCTGCCATATTGTCCAATTTTTGAGTTCCAATAGTCAAAATTGAATATAGAGGGCCTTCTGAATCCAACGGTGGTGGCCATTTTTCATTTGGAGGCTCCTAGAGAAAGTGCAGTGCCCTAGGCGTTGCGCTTTTGACAAGCTCATTGTGCTGAATTTAAGTGAAAATTTGTCAAATGCAGAAAATTACAAAAATTTACCCAAAAAATCTCAAAATTGGTAGATAGAGTGCTGATGAAGTGTCTTAAGAAATCAAGGAAGCATCAACAAGAATGTCAAGTTTTCCCTTGTCCTTTTGCTTGGCTAGGGTTTCCTTCAATTTGTCCCTCAACTACTTGATTTTCATGTTGTTGATATGATTCATTGTCTTGTACCTGTTGTCCATGTTTCTGAGCATGTATTTGTCCTTGTTGGCCTTTTGAAGGAGCTTCTCCAGGTGTAGGTTTAATCTATCAAGTCAAACCTCTCTGTTATCCTCAATCTCTTTTGCAATCCTCTCCTTAAAAGTGAGGTTTTCAGCCTCAAGTTTCTGTTTCTCCAATGCTTTCTCAAGACCTCTTGTTCTTGGTATTTTCTTTGTGGTTTGATCAGAATCATTGGTGTTTTTCCTCTTAACCTTTAGGATCTCCAATTCCATGAGCACTTTCTTTTCATTTAGATGTTTGTTCTCTTGCTCAAGGTAGGAGATCACATATCTTGCTATGTCCAAGTTATCCTGTAGTTCTTTGATTTGGGCATCCTTCTCTTTGATGATAAGGTTTGAGACTTGATGATCATCTTGGACATCCAAGTCTACCAAATCAAACTATGTTTCTTCTTCACGAAGATCTACCACCTTATGAACAACTACATCATCCTGATGTACTTTCTTTGTTGATGAAGAAGGAAAGGTCCCTTTCACAATCTGTGGAGCAAACACTTGCCTAGGTCCCCTCTGATAGGTTTTGACCTATTTTTCCTCTTTGGTCTTCTTCACTACAACCCTGTTAGATGACCCTATTTATTTTTTAGGCACTGATATTGGTGGTGGATTTGGTCTAACAGGATGAGATGGTGGATTAATGAAGATATCATTCTCAATGAAGGTCTCCCAAGAAATGTTTAGTTGATTGAGATGATCAAGGAAAATTATCTTGATAAGAGATTGATGAAAACGTTTGTTCATTTAATGTTCTGGCTCTCTGCTCTACACTTTGTACGCCATCTTGTCAATGCTATTGTACAAATAGTGAGGGATTTCAAGAAATTTCACCCTTGTGAAGTGCATGAGCAACCTGATGTGATATGAGTACATTCAGAAGAATTTTCCCTCACAAGTGAAGTATTTCATGATGATCTTCATCATGGGAGAAAATATTTTAAGTAGGTGGTTGAAAGGAAAAACCTTCTTGTTCTCATTTTTGTATCTTGGCTTGAGAAATGATTCATAGTGTTGGGAATCTATTTTTATGGCCTTGAAACATTTTTCACCCACATTGGATATCCTTGTGGCTATGGAAATAATATATGTGGAGATGGTAAAGGTCACCCCTACAATATTCACTTGATTGTCTTGAATATTGGAGATGAAAACTCTAGTCAAAGCAGGGTGATGTTGAACTCTCTGGACTAGCTCACAGAAATGAAAGCAACCCACATGTTTGAAGCAACTGATTGTCATGGGTGAGGCCATTAAATCTCTAGTGTTGAATGATTCAAGCCTAAAAATCATCCCTCCCTTGTGTGGTCTTCTTTCCTCTTTGTCCTCCTCCATGTGTTTGTTTTGTTTTTGAAAACCATAGGAAATGGGAAGGGGGGTAGGAAGTAGGTTTAGGAAGTGGAAATGAGTGTAAGAAAAATTAGGGAAGTAGGGAAGGGTGTTAGGGAGCTTAGGGAAGTGGTAGGGGATATAAAGACTTAGGGAAATGGGGTGGGGAAATTTATTACAAGGATAGTGAGGCTGCCTAGGAAATTTGTAGCCTAGGATTAGGGTTTTGGGAAATGAAGCTTGGGAATAATGAATAATGCTATGTAGGGGTAGGGGAAATGTTTTCTGAGGTGTGGGAGGGGTAAATTGTGTCTAGGGAAAAAAATTTAGCATGTAGGAGTAAATTTAGGGTTTCTTCGCTTTAAAACATGAAATTATGCATGAGGAGAGTTTTCATCATATATTTAATATCATGCAATCATAGGAGGGCGTGAAATGATGTAACTTACTTGCTAGGAGTTATCGATAACCTCACTTGATGATTTGATTGCTTGGAAGAAGGTCTGAGAGCTTGTGGGATCTTGTAGAATAATTTTAACAGGAGTGAAATTCTCTACACAGGAGTGCAGCACTAAATGCGGGAGCACAGCGCCAAAATGCCAGGAGCGCAGCACCAAGCCTAGGAGTGCAATGCCTCAAAAAAAAATCTTTCTTCACTGAAAATTCGATTTTTTAGCTGGGGGAAGTGAGAGCTCGATGGATGAGAGTGAAAATGAGCCTCTCCTTGGTCTTTGATGGCCTTTATACCTTGATGAAATTTTCAAAATTGGTCTTGGGACCCACTTTCCTTTTTCACACTCAATTTTACAATTGTAATTTTCACCTTTCATTTGATCTTTTGAATTTGATCAATTGGTGGATTTTTTTAACACTGAGACTTTTGGAACTTTGATTTTCTTGGAAATTGGAACCTTGAGTTTGCAGCTAGCTTGGAACCATGAGTACTTATTACATATAAAAAACATGAAATTACATATTGAAATTGAAATAAAATTTACAAATTAAGCTTTACATAATAAAAATGTGTTTATTGTCACTCTCTTATTTGCTGGTATTTTATGTATGCAGATGGTAGTTTGATGGACCTTGAAAACCCTAAGACCTAATGGAAACCCTAATTGAATGAATTTCCTGGTGAAATGACTGAAATGGTGATAAAAAATCATGACTAATGGACACTTAGCAAAGTGATGAAATGAGCCAGCAAGTAATGAAATTTTTGAAAAGAGTGAGGTTTTGAGCTAGGACTACCTCCAGTAACCAAATTTTTGCATGATAATCTAATGGAATGACAAAAATTTCTGAATGGGACCCTAAAATGATGTGAAAAAGAAATATTTTGATCATTGATGGCAAGATGCAAATACTGACACTAACACTATGCACACTATGCACAGGTGGTGGATAACATTTGGCTCTAACTAGGACATGAGCTCTCAGAAAGTTGTAAAGGTACTCGAATGGGAAGCCATGTGAACACCAACAATCTCTTGGTACTACATACCTATTGCCTGCGCATATCAAATACTAAGCACACATGGTAGATGTTTTTTGGTGTCTTATGGTCACCCATGCTAAGTGTTAGGCCTCAAAATTTAAAAAAAAAATGAAATTTATTCTAAATGAAATTTAAATCTAAATGAAAATATCATATAATGTTAGTTCTAATGAGAAAATTGGTATGCAATGCATCCTACCCTAGCATGCATCTTACATTACACAAATGCTATGTGTAATCATATAGCCAATGTAACCAACATATTATTAAATCAATATAAAAACATTTTCAATTATGAACCATCATGAGGCAGGGGACCCAAATATCACTTTTCCCATTGAAATATTTTCTTAATGAATGGTAAGGGTGGGAGGTGGTAAAATTCGAGGACCATGCATTAATGGTCATACACGAGGAGGGAAGATGAATCCAACTCACGCAACCTTTCTTGTAATGAAAATATGGAGAACTCAATCACCAAGCTAATAAAATTTCGATGAATAGAAACCTCAGGCATATCCTCCTCAAGGGATAATGAGATAGATTGCTTATCCACATCTAAATTTAAATTTTCCTAATTATCAAAGGAGGAACAAGGTGGACTATTATAATCATATCTTTGGAAGAACCACAATCCACTTTCAGGGTATTGAGAAGGTTCTCAGTTTCGTGGCCCTCAAGATATTCATTAAGAGGGGCATCAAGCTCCTCTTGGCTTATAATAAAATCATGATACTTGGATTGAGGATAATTGTCTTAAAACATGCAAAATAGGCCTCTCCAATGAGCCATTTATTTCCATGCAAACTTTTGTAATATATTTGATATGGAGTTGCCAGGGTGAAATTAGATATGCCTAGAGAGATGTTTGCTTCACCTTACCACCATTGACCTTAAATTTAAATGAATAACTAGGGCTTCGTTCTTCTAATGGAGTCCCCAAGAATGATATGTCAATATTTCTGTATGAGGAACAAGACACACGTCTTGTTTCCCCAGCAACAATGCCAAAAATTTTATCGCTCAAACTACTAAGGGTCATAGGAGGGGATCCTATGGAGAAACTACTAGATCGGAGGGAAAAAATGGAGTGATAGCCCACTTTCACCTCACCTAAGGCTCCCTTATCTTTACAAAATTTCACTGATGGGAGGAGGCCCAATATAAGGGGAATCACTAGATGAATGGATCAATACGAGGATGAGGAGTGATTCCTAAGGCCTATGCACAAGAGAGACTCAATTATATGGCTTTCTTGCATGATAAGAAAGGTGATGGGATATCTAGGAAGGGTTAAGAGGATTATCAAGGCTAGGGTTTGGGAATAAATCTTGTGAAGATGTTTCCTAAACCCATAATTAGGTCAAGGGTATGGATTTGGTCAACCAAGGAGGGGCTTGACCTAATTAGGGAAAAGAAGAGGATCAAAGGAAAAAAAAAATTTATGATTGAATGTGATGATATTTTGAGGACACTAGTCAAGGGAAATCTAGGGAAAGAGAAATCTAGGGCTTGTTATATCTCGGGATCACACCATCAAAATTGCTTTAAATTTGGAGGTCCTTTATAAGAATCCCTGTCGTAGTTATGGACTGAAAATTGAGGTGTTTTTATGGCTACAATGAGATTTATTTGATGACCTAGGTGACCTATGGTGGCTAGGCCTACAAAGAGAGAGAGGAGGAAATAAAAATAAGTGTATAGGTGACCACCAGTGGATGTATTACCACCTTGCCTTTAGGAGAGATGGAGTAAAGATGAAATTGTGATTTGGAGAGACTATACCCAATCAAGGATACCTCCAAACAACTCCGCATGGAAATTAGGGTGTGAGAGAAATTGCCAAAAGATTTTATACTTCGATATGAAATAATTGATGACTTATAAAGTTATTTTCAACAAATATAACCTTTAGGAAAATTCACCCATTCATACATGACACATGCAATGATTCAAGGCTTCAAAATACCAAAATTTCCACAACTTCTCATAGAATAGCAGTAAATTTCAAACTTCTATAGCAAAAATCCCATCAAGATTCATATGACAAAGTAAATAACAATAATAAACATGAAAATGTTTACTTACATGTACAATTGATTATATCCAATCATCAAAATATTCCAATAATGAAGCTCCAAGACAAAGAAGATGGAATCCAAACATAAAAAACCATTCTATGAAACCAAGCTCATCCTTCAAAAAGGGAATGTGAAATTCTCAGAAGAGCTAATAACCCAATCCAAGTGATGATAAGAGAAACGAATCACCTCTCATTTATTTATACAATATCTAATGAGTTATATTTGCCTAATTATCCTAATTAAGCCCCAAATAATAAAATGATGTGCAAAAATAACATCCTTTGGTGACAAGCCCACCAAGATATCTCAATAACATAATAATAAGCCTCTCAAGTGGGCAGAATGATCAATAAAACAAGCCATTGGGCCATTAAGGAGGCCTAATGAAGTCCAGAGTGTTCCATGGTGAGAAAATGGAACCAAAAAATAGAAGATGAGGGGTTGGCCCCTTGTTTTCCAAGCAATTCATTATGGTTCTCCCAAGTGGGTGTGGGGGCACAATAACATCCTCATGGGTATAGAAGTGGATAAAAAATTTGTGTAACCATTTTTAAGGGCTAGGGTGATGACATAACCCCTCCCTTGTCCCCTGCATTGAGACACATCCTCATCTGGACCCTAGAACATTTGTCGAGTATATGGTGCAAGTGTGGAGATGGTTGGGCATGTTGAACCAGGTGCATCATCCTCATCCAAAAGGTGGAACACGACCAATAAATGAGTGGTGATGGGAATCCATGAAGTAATTTTTTTTATGGTGGAGGCCCATGGATCTCAATTCTTACCCTACAAGTGCCAATGTGGACCTCTAGAGGGATAGGACCCTGTATAGGGCATGGGGGATTCACTCAATGAAACTCTGTCATATCACGTGCATTCATGGCATATTAAACAATACCATTAATTTGAATAGATATTGGAAAATACCAATACGAACCCAATACACCTTCCCAATTTAAAAACCCCTAATTTCACTAGATATTGTAGTTATCTATTTTTTCATTAACATTTGTTATACCCCTTTATATTTTCCATTAACTTTGAGCTCCATTTTTTATACCTGTCAATATAAAACCCTTTACATCCTATATATCCCCCAGTATATTGTGTCAATTTTCCTGAATATATATCCCCCAATATGAACCCATGTGGTATGGTATTTCTCCCCCAGGGAACCCCCTATGGTATAGGGAGATCAATCCCTAAATCGAGACCCATCTGCAATCTTGCATAAGATCCAATACGTCCCCTTTCCCTCCAATACAAAAAATCATCAGAATAATCAGGTAAAATAGCTTACAAGTCATGGAACCAATGGGGCACTTCATGGTGGCATGCCCTTCCATAGTGGGCTTTTGCATGTACAAGTGTATCCAAGCTCAATAAGGGGGTTAATCAAGAAACCCATTAGGTGGTTTCAACCTTTAAAATGGGTGGCATGTCCATGGTACATCCATCAAGTGGTAGGTGACAAATGATATAGTGATGGAACATAGTGGGGATCAGGGGAATGCTCCAAGCCACATGCAATGGTACAAGGGTAACCATAATAAGGGAAGCCAACGCCTGGGTATGTTAGTGTAGGAGGGAGAAAATCATGGTACATGAGTTACCCCAGCATTTTTTCTCCACCCTTCTTCACATGCATTTTTCCTTTGATTGAATTTTCTTCATAACTGCTCGAGGCTCCAGGGGATGAGAGCATGATGTGTATGATATATCATTAGTTGCCCCCTTTTGAGGTGGGGCATTTCATTTCCCATGAAGGGTTGGGAAAATCATGGACTCATTAATGTGGAGGGGGGTTATCTGGGGACCATAGAAACTAGGGTGATGTCCATGAATAGGGATAGACCTCATGTTTGGCTTTTTCCCACATGCCAAATTTGTATGTCCTAGCCATATTTTTCATTTTGTGTTACTTTTCCTATTGAGAGTGGCCAAATTATGATTTTTATTTTCTTTATAGTTGAATCAACCTCTAGGGCATCCTTCCAAGCTCAACGCAAGGTGTGGGCAAGGGGAGGGGGAGGCTAACCCTATGTGGACCCAGTGGATGCATGTGGACCCATATGGGAAAAGAGATGAATGGGGCTAGAATGAGTGGAAGGGAGTGATGTAAATGGTGTTAGGAAGTGGTAAAATGCAACCAAAATCAGCATTTCCCATGTAGTGCCAACCCTAAATCTAATGGCTAGTAAAGGAAATTCAACGGGACTAGGATACAAGGCCAACCACAAAATCGGGTAGTGGATACAAGAATACAAACCTAGCCCACACTTTCAGCCGAATTCCCCCACCAATCCATGTTCAAAAGCTCCCATGTCAAGTAACTAAATTTACTCAACTATGCCAATGAAAATTCATACCTTCGGAGTCAGGAGGCCCACATTCAAACATACAATCATAACAAGTGGGAGAGGGACCACATGTCTGGCTCAGGTGGTGGAGAAAATGGCACATCGAGCTATCTAGTGGCTGCAAGGGGCTATTGGAAACCTTTTTAGGACCATATAGGAGAAAAAAAATCTTTTATGCACACTACCTACAAGTGGTGGGTAACAGTACCCATCTTGAAAATGGTTGTATTGAGGTTGTCTGGTTTCCTTTTATTCCCATATTTGTATAGGCTTTATCTGTGTTATCTAGATATCATTTCTATGAAAAAAATTAAGGATATTTATCCTCAAATCCCAAATAATTTCTTCATTCATATTGAGTCTTTGGTTATATTGGATATTATTCTTTGATACATCATCACCCTCACCATATTAGTTTATCGGTACTTAAGTATTAGCTACTATGTGATAACAAGAGAACTTTTGAGGTCTAAAATGGACCTCCTAAGAAAAATATACAACCAAAATAAAATTTATAAGAACCAATAGAATTCAAGATGATGATGTCAACCATGGGGGATGATTCACCATTTTTGGGGTAAAAAAGCAAAAAGATTAAAAATTAATAAAATAATAAAACTACTTTTTCAACTTGTATTTTCAACTTATATCCCTAAGTATTTACTCAAATTTCAAGCAGGAGTACTCATTGGATGAAAAAGTTAATTCCTTATCCAAGTATTATCCATGTTGCATACTTTCAATCGACCCTACTACACAAAAATTTAGAAATACATGAAAAAACGTGATTTCATGTTTTTTCGTGTATTCTCATTTTTCGTGTAGCAAGGCCCATCGAAAGTATGCAACATGGGTACTCCTTGGATGAGGAATCAAATTTTTCATCCAATGAGTGTTCCCACTCGAAATTTGAGTAAACCCATAGGGAGATACATTGAAAATACGAGTTGAAAAAATAGTTTATTTCTTTTTTCCCTCTAAAATTTGATGATGTAATCTAATCTGAGTTGGAAAAATATTTTTTTTATTTTTATTTTTTCCCTCTAAAATTTGATGATGTAATCTAATCTTATTTTATTATTTCCACTATTATTTTATAATTTCCTTAGGAAGCCCATTTTAGAACTCAAAATTCCCCTAATGGTCGCCCCCTGTGAAAGGACAAAGAACCTATTCATGAGTCCAATTTTTGAAAAATGTACTCTCACAAAGGGGCCCTTCATAGTTTCCCTGCGATGAGGAGGTAAAATTGATGATAAGGAAACATTTGATGTCTGTGATTTAGGAATTCCCCAGTATGGAGGCCAAAACCAATATTTTTTATTGAAATGATGGGAGAATAGTGAATTTACTATAGGCCAAGGGAACAATGTCCATGTATTATGTGGAGGTCATGTACAATATTCCTGTCATAATATGGTTGTGGGATTCGTATCCCAAGAAATCTCCTTGTGTTATGTGACACCAACCAAGGACATGATAATAAAGAGGGGTCACCCACATGTCAATCAGAATTTTTCAAGAGGAATGCAATCAATATATTGGTAGAATCGTTGCACACCGACATGATTGAGTTGAGGAAGGTGACGAAGGTGGAGACTAATGGTTTATTTAACACTCAGGCATAGTTGAGGCAGAGGGAGGAGAAGCTTGAAACTGGCTTGAGGTAGATGTAGAAGAGAAATAGGGGTTAGAGCAGTAATTGTGGATTATTCTTACCAACAATAATGTATTGGAGACATGGTTGTGAAATATTGAGGATAATATTAAGACCAATTTTGATATCAGTGATGCTTTCAAGCCATCTAACGCCCTATCCAAGAAAATGTTTCAATTCATTGTTGTAGATCTGTAAATTGAGGAAATTTGGTTTTCATTGGCTAAGTTTGCTTAAGAGGGTAGAATTCTTCGTGATGCATATTTGAAGAATGTGAGAAACATCTCCTAGGAGCAGTTTTTCCACCGTGCAATGGCTTCAAAATTCATGGGCCTACAACCCTATCCAGAAGACTACTACATGGTTTACCCCCAATCAATTGGTCTTTAGCAAGAAGGCCATGATGCCCATTAAGTTTTAACTTTCCACATTAATGATAAATTCATAGATAGAAATGGATTTGATAGATGCTTAGAAAATAAGAAGACAACAATTGAATGCATTGGAAGAACATAGGATGCAAGCTCTATTCCACATCGAGATGGTCCAATTACAAAGGAAAATATGGCATGAAAATTTTATCAGAACCAAGGAATTTAAGGAAGGTGATTGGGGACTATTTTATGACTCCAAACTTAAATATTTCAGGGGAAACATTAGGACCATACCTAGTAGAGTAATGTCATGACAATGGATCTGTGTAGGTTAGGACTATGATGAAGAGAAAACCCCTCTGTTAGTCAATGGTTTTAGGCTTAAGGTCTATAAAATACCTCTATCAAAAGAGGAATTCATCCACGCAATCAAGCAATAATATTTGAATTTTTTTTAGAGTAGACATACTCCCAATCCACCCAATGAATAAAAAATAAAAAATAAAATGGAGAAAATAAAATACAAGGGGAATACAAATTATTTGTTGAAAACCTCATTTGAGTCACCTAAGAAAAAATCTAGAATCAAAAACCTCTATGATGCAATCTTTGAGTTTTAAATAAACCTCGTACTAGAAAAAAAATTGTCGGCCAAGTAGGGTAGGGAAATGGTGAAAACCAGAGATGGCACCATTGTCTTGATTATGAAAAAAGGAAAAAAAAAAAGGATGTATATTTTTCATATCCCTTTTATTTATGTAGATTTATAAGGCCCACATACAACCACAAAAAGAAACATTATATCAAGTCATTAGGCTACAGCAGGAAACTAGTAGATATTTGTGTACAATGGCACTTCAAACTATCATTCCTATCTACAAGAGATTTTTCATACTTGTCATTTTTATCTGATAAACAACACTTTATCCCAATATTTTCTTATCACTCCTTCCATCATCAACCACAAACACCACTTTTCACTTCAAAAATTTCACTCGAAGTATAATTTTTTAACTTACAGGGAGGAAAAAGGAAATCTTGTAAATCTACATTAAAGCTACAGTAAATATTTTAAGATCTATATGGTTTCACAACATCCATCAATAAGCCACAAGATCAAAAGCCCCTATATCTTTGACCTGAAAATCTCAAGGAATGACTCCCCACCAGTGAGATCAACTATTAATAAGAAAGCAAATTCAACTTGCAACTTTTATGAGTTACTCACTTCATCTACATGATCCCCTAGATGCAAACTTTCACACCACCACCTTTTTTCCACCATCCAACGCATCAACAACTAGTCCATAATATTTGTTCAATACTCAAGTATGAATCCCTAAGCCACAATTTACATATGTTTTGCATGTATATTGGAATTTGTATAATGTCAAGGTTAGACACCTGAATTTCTATTGAAAAAGAAGTGAACTGCAGAAAATTCCAAAACATGTCACACGTGTGGAAACATAGACAGTCCTATCAAGTAGAAGACATAAAAAACATCCTCCAGATGCATGAATGATCACAATACCACTCAGTTTTGAAGTGGTCGTGTTCGATGTCAAGGGGTTGTTTTCTTCTAGACTTCGAAATGATCACCACCACGCACAAATCACATCTCATACTTTGATAAAACCAATGAAGAGACATTAACAACCACATGCAATGACGAAAATTTGAACAATTTTGCACTATCATCCTATTACAAGGTTTTCACTCCACTATAAGGTCGCTACATAAGTTGCACCAATCTATAGGAGTTGCACCAGTCCTTATAATTTTTCCATAGTAGTTACACCAGTCTATAAGAGTTTCCCCCAATCCTTAAAAGAAACATTCATAGCATTAAATAGTTGCAATTAAACAAGTTTGGCATCATTTCACTTTTACTTTTTGACTAGCACCAATTTTCCTCTATTTTTTTTTTTTGGATTCACTTCAAGTTTCTCATCCATCAACATAAACATAAACTAGACCTACATAAACAAGGTAGACCTCTAATAATATATAATGGGAGATTGGTTCAACCATAGGGAACCCAATAACACTACCATGATTCATCAAAATCATGGGGTCAAGAACATATTTCAAAGAATTCAATGATTGGTTTTCTTTGAGAAAATGAGAGGATATGATGATGAGGTGGCTTTAGAGTTTACTCTAAATTTTTAGAACCTTAGAGGACAATATTATGTTGCAATAGTAAAGTGTTTGGAAATAAACATCAATAAAGTTGTCCTTGGTAGAGTGACAGGTATTCCCGGGGGGCTACCTTGGGATAGGGAAGAAATACATAAGGACATTATTTCAAAGAGAAATCATGCCACCCACATGGAGTGAGGTCGCTTGCCATATTCTGAAATGCATATCTTGTGAAGGAATAATTAATGTAGTCTATAACTATTAGTTTAGGCTATTGTACCAACTTAGACACCTACCTTATCTACCACCATCTCTATCACTCAACATCCCTTACGTTATATTGCAATCACTGAATGAATTAGGTGGGAAAGTCAAAACAAGAAAAAATGAATCTGTATCCCATCACGTGCTAACTAATTTGATAGTTTCTAATGATCTAGATATATTATCTGACCCTATTCCATGGGATGATTTCGTAGATATGGACAGACAATATTTTATAGACATTCATGGGACCTTGGAATAATTTAAGGTTACTTCCATCCCTAGGCCTTCCAAAAAGAAAAATCCCATAATATAACCAACTAAAAAGGAAATTTTAGCTACCCTATTTGAAATAGGAACTCCTCCAAAGTAAGCAACTTCTCCCAGGCCAAGAAGACCATAAAAACAAAGAAATACAATCATCTGGTGGGACCACTAGACCTTTAGAGGGCACAAAATGAGGATAAGGGCACCTATTCAAATGAAGGAAACCAATATAGTAGTGGTTCGTATAGAAGAGACACCTAGTCCTAATAATCAATATGATTCATCCCCTGGTAATCTAATGGAGTTACAAGGATAGTAGTCTAAAGAAGAATTACAAGGGAAAAAAATCAAGCGAGTAATAATCATAAAAAGAAGAAGAGGGAGACACTTTGAAAACAATGTAGAAACTATAAGAAATAGTACAAACACTACATGAAATAGTGCAACTACTATAGGAAACAACACAAAAATAAATAGTACATGTAGAGTTACAAGAAAGAGCAACATAGACATTTAGGATGCCTCGCGCTCACCAAGGACAACCTCTTTACCCACAACAATTTGAAGAGACTAAAACAGAGTGTTAAGTCCCTACATTAATAGTGTAGTCCCTTATTATGTTAGTGTAGCCCCCCTTATTGTTATTGTTGTACCCCTGTAACCCCCATATTGTTATTATTGTGCCCTTACATTATTATTGTTAGGTCGGCTAGGATTACATTGTGGCCCCACTAGGATTATATTGTGACCCCATGGACTCTTATATATAGAAGGACGTTTTGGTCATTTGTATCATCCAAGAATTATTCATTCATGTAATGTATTGGAAGTTTCCCCCTCGAAGTGGCTTATTGCTAAGGCGTTGATATCTCTTTTCTTCTATTTCTGGAGCTGGTTTCACAACATTTGGTATCAGAGCTTTGAATTCTAGGATTTCACTGCTCCAAACAGGTCATCATGGAATTTTCTCTATAATTTTTTTTCTACGAAGGTTCAGAAGCTGAAATTTTTAGAGTACGAAGATGAATTCCTGAGGAACATCGTCACAAAATTTCAGATCTTAGTTCGCAATATTTTCAGAGATATGGTCTGTGGAAGGTAGGCCTTGTTCAAGATCCCGAATTTCATCTCAAAGAGGTGATCGTGGAAAAATATTCATAACTCTCTCTCTGAACATTGGATTGGAATTCTATAAAATATGGATGCAAGTACACAGACTTTAGTTTTATGTATATCAATTTCAGAGCCAAAGGAAGAAACAGTGACACGCGGCAAGTCGTACAAGTTCACTCTAATGAACCAGTCCATAATTGGGTCATTGTGGGAGATTAGACATAACTTTGTCTTGAAGAGTCCAAATCAGATCAGACCTATGGAATTTGAAAGAAGCTTCAAAGGGCTACTACAGGGCTGAATTTCAGATATTAAGGATCTGTAATTATATATATAATTCAGTTTCAATATCGAGCTCCTCAAAATCAAGAAAAAGGTGTGTATTTGGTTTTTAAAATTGCATAACGTTTGTTTGAAAAAGCAGTTTGAAGTGATTCCAAGGACATATTTTAGAATTTTTATCAGTATTGGGTTCTATAATGCCTCCAAAAAATAATTCCATACCCATTAAACCCTCAAAAATCTATACTATGACGCATGAAGAGGAAGAATTGTAGTATGAGATATCAAAAGTATGGTACCAAGTGCAACAAATTTCGATCTTACGAAGAGAAACTGAATATGACATAGATGGTTTAAAAGCAGAAATGGAGGCTAAGTTGGATGGTTTGAAGGATCAAATAATATCTAATACGGATGATAAATTAGTGGAAGATCACATCGAGCATCAACAACAAGTTCTCCAACTCTCAAAGGATAACCTAACTTTGGTGCAAAATCTAATGAAACAACAGGAAGATCAACATCACATCGAAAGAAGTTTTGAAGTAGTCACAGAAACAAGAACTCGACAAGTACGATCAATTTTAGAGTATCTCAGCAAGTGGAATAACTATCCTGTAGAATATTCCACATGGGAGGATGAGAATTTTATACAGAAGCATCAAGAAATAATCAAGCATTGAGGACAACACTTGTTTGAAGGAGATGGGCATGTTAAGTCCCTACATTAATAGTGTAGTCCCTTATTATGTTAGTGTAGCCCCCCTTATTGTTATTTTTGTACCCCTGTAACCCCCATATTTCTATTATTGTGCCCTTACATTATTATTGTTAGGTTGGCTAGGATTACATTTTGGCCCCACTAGGATTATATTGTGGCCCCATGGACTCCTATATATAGAAGGAGGTTTTGGTCATTTGTATCATCCAAGAATTGTTTATTCATGTAATTTATTGGAGGTTTCCCCCTCGAAGTGGCTTATTTCTAAGGCATTGATATCTCTTTTCTTATATTTCTGGAGCTGGTTTCACAACAGAGAGGAGAAATAATTATAGCATACAAAGAATATTGGTCCTTCTACAAGAATGTGGGTGCAATCAAAGTCCTTAAGAGTCACTCCTAAGGGATAACTTAGACCACATCACCTCTTGCCCCATGTTATGGTATAAATTAAAAAGGAAAAAAATAGAAACATGCAGGTGGAAGAGGATAGCAATAGAGAAAGGGTTGCAATGGGGGAAAGATGGAGGATGAGGTTTTACAACTCCAAAAATAAATGGCACTCTTCAAAAACCAAGAGGCTTGCAAGAGGGAGAAATTAGAAAAATAAATAAACAAATAAGACAAAAACTGCAAAAATTTGTATCAACCAGATCAATTGGAAATTATCAGTTGACGAGAATGGACACTAACCTAGGAATCCTGGGCCACTTTTATTTAGATATGGCTAGCTTCTGAAAAGTAGCTAAGACTTACAATTTTTTTTTAAAGCAGAAGTGTTGGAAGTTCTAGAGCTCATGTTTAGCACAAAAAAGGGAATTTCAGCTATAGGCACCCAATAAATTCATCAATATGTTTCAAAACCACAACATGATGGAGGAAAAGGCCAAATTGTGTGAGTTTTACTTACATAATATAGTACTGCATGAATCCCCAGATGGGATCCAAAACCCCATGTGGGGGATGTCCAATTTCTAACACTTGACTCCTAGCAAAGGAATGAAGAATTGAGTGTTGAGGAAGTAAATAAAACATTAAAAGAAGAGATGACCAGACCATTGTGTATAAGAGAATATTTACCAAACCCCTTAAAAAAAATTAGCCCATATCATCTTTAGGGAAGACCATCAAGTGGCCCCAATTTGGAAATAGAGGCAGGAAAATACTATCCTCCACTTTGAAGACATGGTCAGAATGCTAGGGGATGAGGTCATATAGGAATGTCATAGGAGATGGAAAACCCTACCATACAAACTACAATTAAGGTAATTCCACACAGCCACTAGGATGCATATTGATTTAGCCAAAACCACACTTTAAAAAAGGATAATACAAAGAATAGTAATACCATTAACTGACTGAAATTCAACCCCCCATTTCTACTAAGGATGATGAAACAAAGTAGTTAAGAAGAAGAATCAAGGGAACGAAGGAAAAAGAAAGTGCACCTAGGCTATATATACTAGGAGAAATACTTTAGTTTGTAGCATGATATGCTAGATAATTTGTTAGTCTTAAGCCATGGATAAATAAAGAAAACTAAAGGAAAAAAAATGTAAATTTTCTCAGGGATGGGAAAATATTAAGTAGTGGGGTGTGATGGGCCCTTGAATTGTACATATAAAGGAACATATGTAACCTTTTTCGTCTAGAATAAAATCAAAATGGTTGACTTAGGACATTTTCATTATTTTATTACCCTTCGAGTCTTTTAAACAAAGGAATTTTCCTTTCTTAGTCTAAGTACGCACATGACCTTGTTCATCACTTTCACATGAAATATTGTAAATTGGCTCCATCTCCCTTCCAATCTAGAATCAAATTTTTTTCCACCTATACTAAACCAAAATTATATAATTCTTTGCACCACCAATTAGTTGGTAGAATTTTGTATTTAACTCACACTTGTCCTAATATTTCCTTCTGTTTTGGCATCATTGCTGAGTATATGCAAATGCCCAAGAAGATCCATTTGAAAGAAGAAGAAAAAAATATTTCGGTATATCATAGGTACAATTTAGATTAGAATACATTATATTATAGGGAAGAATCCTTTGTTTGTTGGTTTATCTATTCTGATTGATCTAGCAACCTTGATGATCAAAACTATACTACAAATTACGTTTTAGTCTTCGTTCTTAACTTGTCATTAGGACTTGTAAAAATAAACACGCCCTGGATATTTCCTCAGGAAAAATAGAGAAACAATGTAATTAAATATTCCCTTTGGATTTGATAGATCCTTTCAACTTTTTGATTCCATCAACAACATCTAACCATGCTCTAGTGTGATAATCAAAGTTTCATTCAACTCACCAAATATACAATTCAACATCAACATAAAAAACACATTGAGATACACATAAACTTCATTTGAAAGCTTCTAGAGATCAAAATATTGAAGTGCATTATTTTCCTATATATGATGAATTTTCAAATATTTTCACAAAGCCTCTCATACAAGTGAAGTTTCCAAAATTTTGCCTATGTTAGAATTCAAGGAGTTGTCATTAAGGGGAGGTGGAATCTCATGTCTCCTTCCTTATCCTATCATGTCACTTTTTGTAAAATATTTTAATGTTATCCCTATTGGGTATGTGTTATAATATTTCCACAACTAGCCCCACGTGCTGTATGTTGCGCCGGGCGTAGCAGGGGGGTCACAGGGGGGGCGACAACGCCCCTGTCAGGGTTCGGGGCAGCGCCCCGGCAAAAAAAAAAAATTTGGGGTGCGGTCCCACTCATAGGCAGACCCACCCATGTTTTGTGCATGAGTTTGCACATGGTTTTTGGGTACAATGGTTTTCGGCCCCTGGTATTTTGTAGATCCGGTCAAGGTAACTACGGTTATGTTCTAATCCAGGGTTAATGGATTGGGGTTTATGTATGCTTCGGCATGTATATATATGTGTTGTAACACTAAAAGGAATATAATGAAATATCAAGCTGGTTGTCCCGATTTGGGATCCAGGGGAAAATCTTTGTGTTTATCTATTTTATGTTTTATGCTCTCGCTATTGTTTATTTTCTGTTATAAGGTTCGTGTGTAGATAATTTATGTTCAGGGTTAAAACCTACATTTGCTATCAGAGTTGTTTCGGCTTCAAGGGGACGCCTTTGCTGCTGAGGGTTTTTTTCTTGGGCCTGAGGTAGACCCTGTTCAGTGGGAGATCTGAGGAATCGATTCTTGCAGTGAAAGAAGATGGCGAGCGGCGGAAAGATAGATATCGAGAAATTTAATGGTCAGAGTTTTGAGTTGTGGAAGCTCAAGATGGAGGATCTGCTGGTGGATAAAGATCAATGGATCACGGTAGATCCAGGTACTAAACCAACGACAATGTTAGATGAAGACTGGAAGAAACTGGATCGGAAAGCTAAGAGAACAATACGGTTGTGTGTCTCAGATTCAGTATTGTTGAATGTATCTAGGGAAACTACAAAGAATAATTTGTGGGAAAAACTTGGGAATTTGTACAAATCTAAGTCTCTGCTGAATAAGTTGTTCCTGTGGAAAAAGATGTATAACCTAAGGATGAAGGATGGAGACTTAGTGACA
Organism: Pinus albicaulis; assembly: GCA_034641835.2. Classification (NCBI taxonomy): domain Eukaryota; kingdom Viridiplantae; phylum Streptophyta; class Pinopsida; order Pinales; family Pinaceae; genus Pinus; species Pinus albicaulis. Next base: position 1,073,277,862 of record CM076570.1, read on the forward strand.
GAGCATCTGAACGCCTTCAATACTGTGGTAAGTCACCGTCATCCGTTGATATTAAAATTCCCGTATGAAGATAAGTGCATCATTTTTTTTTTGTGTTCTTCATTGCATCAGATGGCCTGGGTTATTGCAATAAGTAGCAATACAACTACCTTGAATTTCGATGATATTGTCTCAGCCTTGTTGTCATAGGAAATGAGATGGATAAGTATGGAGGGTCAGAATGGAGATGCCTTATCTATACGAGGAAGGTCCCAAAATATAAACAAGAATAAGGTTTCGAGTGGGAGATCTAAATCTAGAGGGAGATCTAAATCTCCTGGAAAGTTTGTAAAGGTATGCTGGAAATGTGGAAAGGAAGGACACTACAAAAGGGAGTGCAAATCTAAAGCTCCTGAGAAAGGAAAGGGATTTGATGATGCTCCCTCTGCAGAGGCAAAAACCACCTCGGATGAAGATGGGGATGTGTATTTGGCTTCTTCTTCAAATACACATGTAGATCATGAGTCATGGTTGATTGAATCGGGTGCATCCTTTCACTTCACTCCCCATAGGGAGTGGTTCTGCGAGTATGAGAAATATGATGGTGGCGATGTATTCTTAGGTGATTATAGGAAGGCTAGAATCGTTGGACATGGAAAATTCAAGCTAAAGCTGCAAGGTGGAGGGATTAGAACACTTTCTGGTGTTATGCACATTCTTGCATTGGCCAGAAATCTGATTTCTATAAGCAAGATGGATGATGCAGGTGTAAAAATAGTGTTCAAGAAAGATACTTATAAGATGGTTCAAGGAGTACTGGTATTAATGCGGGGAGTTCGGATTGGAACTCTATACAAGCTTCAGGGCAGCAATGTTATTGTTGGGTGCAACAGTTCTATGGTTCCCGAAAGTGGAGTGGAAAGCCTAGCAGTCTCTGGAGAAAAGACCATGCTATGGCATCAAAGGCTTGGACATATTGGAGAGAAGGGCCTTCGGATACTGCATGGAAATGGGATGGTAGAAGGTATGTCTAATTTTCCTTCTCTCGATTTTTATTTGTGAACATTGTGTTTGGTAACATTGTTAATCGGGTGAGTTTTCTCTTCGGTGCTAAGAGGGCGAACAAGATATTAGGAACTTGTGCACAAGGATGTGTTTGGACCCCGTGCCGGGCCCATCATCGGGAAAGTCTGTGTACTATGTTTCATTCATAGATGACTTCTCAAGGAATACATGGATATATTTCTTGAGGAAGAAATTTGAAGTCTTTGACAGATTCAAAGAATTTAAGGCTCTGGTGGAAAACCAGATAGAGAAGAAGATAAAGGTGCTGAGGAAAGATAATGGTGGGGAGTTCTGCAAGAAGGAACTTGAAGAGTTCTTTAAGAAGTGTGGTATAGCACGACATAAGACTACTCCTTACACACCTCAGTAAGATGGAGTTGCAGAAAGAATGAACAGAATGCTGATGGAAAAGGCAAGAAGCATGCTCAGTGGTATTGGGTTAGGTCAAGAATTCTGGGCAAAGGTAGTGGAGACTGCATGTTACTTGGTTAATAGATCACCTTCATCAGTGTTAGAGGATAAGACTCCATATGAGGTATGGACTGGTAAGAAACCCTCTCTTTCACATCTGAGGGTATTTGGATGTGATGCACATGTACATGTTCCAAAGGGGAAAAGAACCAAGCTGGATAATAAATCTGAAAGGTGCATCTTTATTGGGTATAAGGATGGTTTAAAGGGTTATAAGCTTTGGAACCCGTGAACAAGGGAGTTTAATGACACCGAGATGTGTTGTTTAGAGAGGTGAAATATGTTGTTAAACATGAGGTCCTACCAAAGGAACCTGAGAAGATAGAGTTTGAGCTAAAGGAGGATGAATCAAACTCTACAACAAAAGAAGACTCGGAAGAGGAAGAGCAACAAACTCCAGCTGTGAGAAGATCAGTCGACAAAGAAGACAACCAGAAAGGTATAGTCCATCTGCTTTATGTTCAAATTTTTCTTTAACTATAACTAATGATGATCCCAAAACTGTCAGGGATGCAGTAGATTTAGAGGATGGAAAACTTTGGAAGGAGGCCATGGCTAAAGAAATGGCATCCTTGCACTAAAAAGAGGCATGGGATCTGGTGGATTTGTTGGCTGGAAGGAAGCCCATTGAGAGAAAATGGGTGTTTAAGAAGAAAATGAATGTAGAAGGCAAGGTGGAAAAATACAAAGCTCGGTTGGTAGCAAAAAGGTTATTCCCAAGTTCCAGGAATTGATTTTGGTGATATTTTTTCTCCTGTTTCCAAAGTTGCTTCTATTATATTACTTTTATCCGTTGTTATTGCATTTTATTTTGAGATGTACGTATGGATGTGAAGACAAGATTTCTTCACTATGTGGATCTAGAAGAGAGGATCACATGAAGCAACCCGAAGGCTTTATGGTGAAGGGTAAGAAAGAATCGGTGTGCAAAGTTGAAGAAGTCTCCGTATGGGTTAAAACACTCACCAAGGATGTGGTATCAGAAATTGGATACCTACATACAAGGACTTGGATTCACCAGAAGCAAGGAGGATCACTGTGTTTACTTTAAATTAATTGGTGATCGTGTTATTTATTTGGTCTTGTATGTGGATGATATGTTGTCGATTGGAAATGACAAAGAAATTATCCAAGATTTGAAGACCCAACTATTCTCCAAATTTGACATGAAGGATATTGGTGCTGCAAACTATATTTTGGGCATGGAAATTAAGAGAGATTGGGCAAAGAGGAAGCTCTGGTTAAAACCGAGAAGTATGTCGAACAATTTATATAGTTATAGGTTCAATATGTGTGATAGTAAATCCACCGAATGTTCCTATTTCGTAGGTGTAAAGTTTTTCTCTACCGAATAGTGTCCCAAGACATATGAAGAGGAGGACATGTCTCGTGTTCCATATGCAAGTGTAGAGGGTAGCCCGATGTATGAAATGGTGTGGCATTAGACCATACATTTGTATATGCAAAAGTGGAAGTATTGAGCAGTTTTTATGTCAAACCCAGGGAAGGAGCATTAGATAGCAGTGAAGCGGGTTTTCAGATATTTTCATGGCACTAGTGATTATGGCTTGTGCTACCAGGGAAGACTAGGATTGGAAAGAATGTTGGACATTCGTGGTTTTGTTGATGCAGATCGGGTTGGAGATCTGGACCAAAGAAGATCTACAAGTGGGTATGTGTTTAGCCTATTTGGAGGTGCAATCAGTTGGATGAGTAAAAGACAGACTGTAGTGGTGCTTTCAACTACAGAGGCAGAATACATAGCAGCCACTCATGCAAGCAAGGAAGCAGTTTGGTTGCAGAGATTGTGTTCAAGTATGGGGTTGGTACAACAAGCTATAAGGATAGACTGTGATAGCCAAAGTACAATTTTCTTGGCTAAGAACCCTTCTTATCATTCAAAGACAAAGCACATTGATGTTCAATATCACTTTGTTAGAGATATGGTTGAGGCTAAAAGGGTTTTTCTGGTAAAGGTGGACACAGTGAAGAATGTTGCAGATGCATTGACGAAGTCTGTGAGAACTCAGAAGTTCTCTTGGTGTAGAGAAAAAATGGGTGTTGAAGAATTGGGCAAATGACTAAGCTCGTGACCCCCTGCGGAAAGAAAAAAACAAGTGGGAGAATGTTGGGTATGTGTTGTATTCTCTCGACGACTATCCCCACGCGCTGTACATTGCGCCGGTGCAAAGAAGGGGCCGCTGTGGGGGCAGAGCCCCTCCTCGTCGTGTCCGCGCACGCCCTCGGGCAAAAAAAAAAAAAAAAAATCGGGTGCGGTCCCACTCCATAAAGTGACCCACCCAGGCATTGTGCATGATTTTGCACATGGTTTTGTGCATGGGTTTGCACATGGTTTTGGGGTATGATGGTTTTCGGCCCCTGGTATTTTGTAGATCCGGTCAAGGGAACTATGGTTATGTTCTAATCCAGGGTTAATGGATTGGGGTTTATGTATGCTTCGACATGTATATATATGTGTTGTAACACTAAAAGGAATATAATGAAATATCAAGCTGGTCGTCTCGATTTGGGATCCAGGGGAAAATCTTTGTGTTTATCTGTTTTATGTTTTATGCTATCACTATTGTTTATTTTCTATTATAAGGTTCATGTCTAGATACTTTATGTTCAAGGTTAAAACCTACAATCCTAAGTTGTTCTAAAGGGTGAATGCAACAATATTTAGACATTTTAGAGTTAATTAAGTTCAAATTGGTCTAATTTGTCTATAGGTAAAGTTTGTTTCTTTAATATGCATCATAATTATCCAATATTCCAGTCATGATTATATTCTAAACACAATTGATCATATATTTCATTGTCTCCTTGATAAGTGGCTATATTGATCCATGGCTTAAGACTTGATTGGTCCATGATCACTATTTAAAGATCATGGAGGGTCATTTTTCAATGATTGATTGTGAAAAAATCATATGTAAATTATTTTACCTTTGCATTAATATATTGCCTCAGGGGGTGTATTGGTTGGGGTCATGGATTTTTCCTTTCTTAGAGGGGTTTAGACCTGTAATACATTGGTGTATTGTTCTTTGACATATTTGTGTGAGTGGTTTCCTCAAGGTGTTTGACCGGTATAGAAATATCGTATTTATTGAACAACTACCAACTAGAGATCTATGTGTGGTGCCCTTCCCGCATTAAAATTTCCATTTACAATAGAATTTGAAACCTCGTGCACCGACCATGACATTAGCATATCACCCAATGCCACATTACCACTACTACATGACACAATGACACATTTCATCCAACAACCATGCCATCAATGACTAGCGCCACATCCACATTCTATTCATCCTAACACACAACACCTTCTAATGTTTCCATCTATCACTTTTGGAGGAGCCCCCTCATTACCATTTTGGATTTTGACGACTTTTTAACGATATATAACTTTTTCATCCTAATTCCTATTTTACTACAATTTTTTTGGACTAATTTGTCTTGCTCTAACATTAAAGTGTTTATTTTATGGAAATTTTGTTATTTTGATATTTTTCTTTATTTTCTCAAAAACCCTTTTTTAATCCTAATTTTTGAAACTTCGAGAATGCATATCTTGGGCATATGAGCACCGTTTTTTGTGTCTTTTTTTAATAGCATTATTTTTTGAGCAATTTTTATTTGTTTAATGAATTTCTATTTTTAATTTAATTTTTCTTACTAATTATTATATTGTCAATCCAAATGAGATCCATATTAATTATAATTATTACTTATCTTGGAAATATCTCATGGAAAATTTATTAATGGACTCTATATGGTCACCTTGGGGACATAAACTCCCCCTTGGATGCATTAAAAAAATTTGAATGGAACAATTAAATGTCTAATCCCACAAACTCATTAGGATGACAATATATGAATATTTAAAGTTTAATCTTTAGGTCTCAATACTCCATAAATGGTGGGGACAAAGCTTGAGCATTTGTTTGGGAAAAAACCAAATTTAAGCACATCAACTTGAAACCTAACTAAAAAAGATAATGACCAAATGATATTTGATCCACTTGCTCAACTTGCAGATGACTATTATGTTTTTGTGTCCACTTTTCACTCTACTAAAGAGGCTTTCATTACTGAAGGTATTTCTTATACAACGTCTTATTTTGAAGTCGTATGTGATTATCGAACTAAAAATATTGATAAGTCAAGTTCTATAAGCTCCAAAAATAAATCCTCAGTGGCACAATTTAGACAATAACCCAAGAACTCAAAGAATCAACAACAAAAATAATAAGTGTCCCAAACCCACTCAACCTTCTCTTGCCTCATATGTCAATCAAATAACTAAGAGTAAAAGAAAGATGACTAGGACACGCTATAATTTTTGCAAGTATCATAGGCATTTGGAGATACATTAGTTCAAGAATATGGTATCGTTATAAGCATCGATGATGAGGAATAACATTCATTTGGATCTTTTTCCCTTCTAAATCTTCTAATACTTCTTCAAATTGAATCACTCCTTTTTTCTCTTCTTTTTCTTCCAATATAACAACTTCTTCGAATGAATGGATTTTAAATTTTGGAGCATTTTAACATATGGTTGAAGATATATATATATATATATACAACACTAAATATGTATTTTTTGGTGATGATAAGTCTTCGGGAGTTGTAGGTATAAAAACAAGTAAGATAGTGAGAATTTCAATAATGTGATTTTGTTCCTAATCATTCCTACAACCTTTTTTCAAGTCCCGATATTTCACTATTATGTGTATTAAGAATTCACTGCTCAACAATTAGAAATAGGTACACACCTAATAAGCATAGAATTATGATTGATTCAATAGCTTATATTTTTTGGGCAATGAGAAAAAATATGCTTAGCATAAAGGGACATAATTTAAATATTGGTTAAGTTCCTAATTTGTACTTTAAGAGTTCCCATAAATAGCTTACGGTAAAAACATAACCACCTTACAGAGGACATGCCATAATGATCATTTAGTATTGTGTCATTGGAGTTAATATTTCTTTTAATCTATCAAGATCCATACATCGCCTCGTCCTTTCACAAAGGGTGTTTTTGACTATATTCAATGATAAATCAACAAAATAAAGAGAACTAGAATTTTGACATGCACGAGAATGGGGCTAGTAAAGGATTTGTTAACTAACATTAAGAGATGTGAGGTCTACATTAAGACCAAGTTGAGGTACATCTACACCAACATAATTTCTTGAAATTTAGAAGGAATGAATAGAATTAAGAACTTTTGCAACTAGATAAATGATTAAGAAGATATTGAAACTCAAATTGAATATTTCCAAATGTTGTAAAAGAAAACACCTATATAGAACTTCCCTAGAAAATAAATTGAATGAAATTTTGGTATCTTTGAGGTGAGTAGAGTAACCAAATGATATATAAGGAGTTGTGTTTATCCCTTTTCCTAAAAATTATACCCTCGTGACCTCAATATATAGTAGAAATATTATTCACCTGTCGACCCCTCTCGAGTGTATAAATTCCTATTGGCCTCCCAAATTTGAGGTCTCAAATTGGTAATATTTTGTTTGAAACTGATCAATGCCTATACATCACATTTGTTCCATTGCTAATAACTACCTATCCCATAATATCAATGGGAGATGGAGATGGGGAGGAATTTAAATGATATTAAATGTAAATACCATGTTACAATTTGTCATCTTCCCAACAAGAGGAATACTCATCACTTAAAAAATATGTGCAATAAATTGAAATAGGTGTAAGAAGTTATAAGTCTTAGGTGAAGGAAAAATTGGAGAAATTTTTCCTTACCAATTTCACTAGAGTACATTTTGGGTTTTAAATGGGCCCCATAAGGAAAATATTAAAATAGTAAAAGCATATTTCATGTCACATATAAATTACATGCCATATCACAATAAGTAGAGGTATCATCTAATGACATTTAATCTACATCATCTCATTGATGACAGTTGTCAAATAAATTGGGTTAGTATAAAATTATAATTATAAGGCAATGGTTAAAAATAATCATGAAAGGTTTGTATCCTCACATATATTTAATAAATGATATATATAAGAGTTAGTTATAAAATAATATTACGTTCTTGATTATAATAATTGTTATTGTATTATGTTTTTTATTATAACATGTGTAATTATGATAACATTATTATAAGCCCCAAGGGATAACTCAGTTGGTCGAGTTCCCATTTCTAAGTACCTCGCCAATCCGGAGGTCACACAGTCAAATCTCCTCGACGCACTTAGGGTTAGGCCCTGCTAGTTTGGATGATGGGTATATCCCTTCGGGTTGATCTGCCTGGATTTTCCCACGGATGTAGCGGCCACCCAGTGCCCACGAACCACATTAAGAAAATAATAATAATAACATTATTATGATAATAATAGAATATTTTATTATTATAATATTACGATTTTCTATTATTATATTTGCTATTATAATATAATATATATTTATTAGTTTTATGGTATCTAAGTTACTTTTATTCATTATTTTATGATATAATACATAATATATTTGTTACTTATATAATATATAATATAGGTGTGGCAGGTGTGGGTGGAATTCTCACTAGCCTTGGAGGAACAATAATGTTTTCATATCCTTTGAGTCTTGATTCAACCTCCAATAACTAGGAAAAATTCATACATTCTCCTTCAAGGAATTGAATTAAGTATTAAAAAATTTATCATAATTGGTGAATCAAAGGACAAAATCAGGAATGTTCGTAAAGGAACCTCTCCTCGGGAATTTAAACTTAGTTCAATATGTCGTCATATTCATGTTGATCTCTGCTTTATCCCCACTATGGATATTTTTGTGTGTTGTGTAAATAATACCCATGAAAACTTCTTTTCTAATGAATCAATAAAAGGGAAAGAGGATGATATTTTAATTAATTGCAATCTCTGCAATCAAACTATACCCCAATGCCTACATTTTCAAATTAGGTAAAACCAATACCATTACAGGTGGATCATTTATGTGGCTTGAAACACATTGATTCCCTTCATAGTACATATGCACTTGATCCATGAGCTTGTGATGAGATATTGTTTGTAATGAAGGGTAAATTTGTGCAGTATGTTCATCATGAAGAAATGAGGGAAAAGAAGGTGGTAGAAGCAACTTGGTTGAGGCCTTGTCATCAATTAGTAATCATGTAACTTGGAAAAAATAATCTCTAATTTTCATTCAAGAGATTTCCATTTCATGGTGTGTCTAATACGTAGGGTACCATGACCTTCCTCTGTCATCTAATAGCCCTATCTTCTCATTTATGGCTTATTGCGTAATTTCATAAATGTAGGGACATCTCTAGAAACATGAAGAAACAATTGAAGATTTATAAGACTGAAATCTAAATTCATAACATGGCTACTCAAGTTACAACAACCATAAACATTTTAATACAAAAGAGACAAATTTTCAACTAGGTAGAGGATAAAAATGGGTTCCTTCATCTTCAATTGGAATTGTTCTTTCATGGAGGGTAGGTTATGTACAAGAATCCAACTCCCTCGATCAAATTTTCAATTGGTAATTCAATGCAACCAAACACATAGCTTATATATTTGAACATGAAAACATAGGCGATGGATCCAGAGGATTATCCCATGGAAATCAAAGACATCAACCAAGGATTATTTTCATGTATTTCAAATTCTATCCTATCTTACTTTTATATTACCATTTGTATACAATTAAGTGTTTTCATGAAACGTTGTTTCTCTTTTTGGTAGTTTTGGAGGGAAATAATACATCGTTATATGCTTTGGAATATTGGAAATCGTTCAGTTTCATACTTTCGATGTAACTCACTTGCGTGCCCAATCGCATATATTTAATTAATAAATCTCTAGTTATTGTTAGTTGTGTGTAGGTTGAGAATAAGTTTTTTTTTGGTATCAAATGAAGGACCGGGAAAGGGTGCATGTGAGTTGATGAAAATTTATTTGTCCTAGCTTGTTTCTTTTTCGAAGTCTCAATAGGACTTGTTTTTTTAAGGACTTGGAGTTGTGATAATATAAAATAATATGTATTTATTACTTGTATAATATAATATTATATATTGAAATAATATTACCAAGATCTTAATCAAGCTAATGTTTATATGTAGTTAAATATTGTTAAATAAAAATATGACATATAATCGCTTTTGGCTTCTATTTCTTCAACTCAACAATTATTATTGACCAATTTTTTTGAAACTTCATTGGTTTTTGAATTCCAACTCATCAATAGGGATTTTTTTTAGAAAGCCCATTTTACACCCTAAATTTAATTTAATGGTAATTGAGTTAAAGGTTCCTCAACGTATTTTCACAATAAATTTAGGGCCTATAAATAGGAGAAATATTGTCATTATCACTCTCTTCTCTATTTAATGTTCACGGTTATGGAATGAACTGTTGAAATTCAACAAGAAAATTTCAGCACCCACGCCTAGTGTGGGACCAGGAGGTCTATGCAGTACCTACACTAGGGTGGGACCACGGGGCTAAATTTGGTGGATGTTTATTTTAGCTATCCCTTAATTAAGATGGACAATAAAATGTAATCTAGTTTCAAAATAACTTGTAATAGTTAACTGAGTGTGATAAACTCAGTTAGCTCATGAATTTAGAGTTAGAGGTTGTTGGTAAGGCATGCAGAGTAATTCTAGTTGTAACAGAGTTCAAAGAGCAGTGGTGCATTATTTAATGCAGGTTGTAATCAGTTTAACTCAATTAAGCGAGTATCAGTTGTGCTAGTTGTAATTGTTAGATACACTAGTGAGAGATAAATTTAATTAAATATTAATTAAGTCACAATCAGTGATCTCACATGCAACTGAGGATGTACTAATATTAGTTGCATGCATGTTAGATCCAGTGGAGACCTAGTTGAGATCTAGGTGAAAGGGAAATTGACTATCAGTTGTAGGATTATTGGGTTGAACCCATGCAACCAAACACCCATTGGAGTGCCCATGATACTTGCGCAGTCAAGGAAGGCCAAAATTTCTAAATAATAGGGATTTCATTCATCAGGGATTGTGAAAGCAAGGCAGGTAGTCTGGAGGATAAGCAATGATTCCATGATTCCATGTTTAATATACAATAGAGGATAGTGGGGTTATGAGCAGCAATATTTCCCCATGAAATTATCTTTGTTGTGGCTTGATTGATTCTTCTTTTCTTCATGTGATTGGTGATTGTGTTTTTACTTTCGCAATTGATTTGTAGAAGCGATTCAGTATTTAACTTTAGCAAATTGTTAGATCAGATTGAATCCATGATATACATGCATTTTTTATAATTTCTACATGGTGTCAGAGCACAGGAAATCACAATTGTGAAGAAGGAGTTGAGTTTGTGACTGGATAGAATTCGAATTTGCAGAAAGACTTTCTTGGTGCTACAATTGATTCAGAATCGAAATGGGTTTCAATGGTTTGAGTTTGGAGTATGCACTCGAGGGCAGCTCAAACTATATTTCTTGGAAGGATAGGATGGAGGCAACACTCGAATACAATGGCTTGAAGGAATTCATTGACAATGATGTTCTTAAACCCGTTGTGACAGATGTTGCAAATCTTGATGCATGGAAAAAGAAAGTGTCAAAGGCAAGGAGGATCCTATTGGAGGGAGTACAAGACCACATTATCTCAAGCCTCGTTGAGAAAGCTACACCATATGCAATGTGTAAGGCTTTGATGGATCTATTTCAGAGCAGCAACGACCATAGGAAATTGGTGCTCAAAGATAAACTTAAGAAGATCAGATGGAGAAAGGCGACTCCATACCAAAATATTTAACAAATTTTGTCCAATGTCAGGATGAACTGGGGAGCGTTGGTATAACTTTCGCTGATGATTATTTGGTGATCTTGGATCTCTTAGGACTTCCCAAGAGTTGGCACAGCTATCAAGACTCTATCAATGGAAGATAAAATTTTCCAGATTGGGACGAATGTGATCGGATTTGGTGCAGGAGGAGTTCAGAAGGTACACTAGAGATGGATCTTCATCTAAGAATGAAGATGAATAAGATTTTACTTTGGCTGCCAAGGCGAAGAAGGGGAAGAGGAAGAAATTCCATTCCAAATCCGAGTCCAAAGATGGCAATAAGCGGGACATGTCCAGGGTGAAGTGTTTTCACTATCATGAGCATGGGAATTATGCTACTAACTATCCACAAAATAAGAAGAACAAGAAGGTTGGAGGATCTGCAACTAGTGAGGCTTTGGCCTCACAATTTTAGCTTTACTTCTCATTGATCGCATGCATGGTATCAAGTGCATTGGGATCTATGTGGTTTGGATAGTGGTGCTTCCTTTCACATGATGGGAGACAAGGAACTTTTTAGTAGCTTGGAGGAGAAGGATCTCCAGATGCATATTGAAATGGGTGATGACGGGAGGTACAGTGCTACCGGGATTGGTACCATTACCTTCCAGAGGCATTCAGGTAAACCCTTTTAATTAAAATATTTAATGTACTAGGTTTGAAGAAAAATTTAGTCACAGTTGCAATGTTAGAGGATAGAGGCTATGATGTTGTTTTTAGTGAGGGAAAATCTTTCCTGCGACACAAAAAAATAGGACAAGCCAAGAAGATAGGGATTCAAGTTAAGAATCTCTACAAGATGGATGTAAATGGTTTTGCATCATTGATGGGCAAGGTGGAAAAAGTGGTGAGCCGGGATGAGGGCAAATTATGGTATAAGATATTGGGCCATCTTCACTATGGAGCCTTGAAAGTCATGCAGAAAATTTCTACTGGTCTTCCTAGGGGTACACTTTCTATTCAGACACAAGCAAGGGATGTATTATGGGAAAATATGTAAAGGCCACCTCTCATGAGAAGGAGAACCGAGCTTCAGGGATCCTTGAGATAATTCACACAGACGTGTGTGGACCATTCTTTGTTGCTTCGATAGCAAAACATAAGTATTATGTGATATTTGTTGATGAAGTTTCTCGTAAGCTCTAGATCTTCTTCATGCAGAAGAAGGATCAGACATTCTCAAAGTTTATTGAGTTTAAGGCACTGGTGGAGAAAGAGTCGGGGAAGCAAGTGAAGGCTCTTAGGAGCGATAATGGTGGAGAATACATCTCTAACGAATTCAAGAACTTTTGTAGAAAAGAAGGAATTCGAAGAGAACCGATAGCGCCTCATAACCCACATCAGAATGGGGTTGCTGGAAGAAAGAACAGAATGATTATGGGTGCAGCAAGAGTGATGTTGCATGATCAAGGTCTACCAATGCATCTGTAGGCAGAAGCATGCAACACTATGGTATTTCTGCAGATTTGTTGTCCTCATAGGATACTTGGCATGAGTACACCTGAAGAGGCTTTCACTAGTAAGAAACTTGATGTTTCACTCTTTAAGATTATTTGCTCATATGTTTATGTGCATGTGACCAAAGACATCAGAAAGAAGATGGAACTGACAACTGAGATCAGGATTTTTTTTTGGTACACTGAAACACCCCACAACTATCGAGTGTATTTTCCAAATAGCAGAATGACTATTGTGCGACAGGATATAAAATTTGATGAGGAGAAAGCCATGCGTTTGTCCCTTGAGAGGGAGCTAGACTTGCATGCAAAGGAGGAACTGTTGGTTCCCAAGGATGAGACTCAAGATGTGGAGTAGCCACATGAGGAGGTTCATGGAGTGGCGAAAAACACTCATGCAGATCCATCCATCAGAAATGGTAGAAGGTGCACCACTGAAGCTGATAGATTGAGACTTGATGCTGCAGAGAATGTAGGAGCCCCTACTTCACAGTGAAGACAAAGATAGTCTCCAAACAGGTTTACTGGATACATGGCTCTCATGAGAAAATGTATTGTGACTGAACCATCTTCCTTTCAGGAGGTAGTGCAGCAACCAACTTGGGTTGATGCAATGGTGGAGGAGTATGACTCCATTTTCAATAACAGTGCATGGGAGATTGTCCCAAGACCGGTCGAAAAATCATTGGTTGGATCTAGATGGATCTACAAGGTAAATAAATTTGTTGATGGGAGTGTGGATAAATACAAGGCCAGATTTTTGGCACATGGATTCTCACATATCGAGGGGATCGATTATGATGAGACTTTTGCACCTATTGCAAGGTACTCTTCTATTAGATCCATCCTTGCACTCTCAGCACAGATGGGTTGGTGCATTCATCATATGGAGATGAAAACTACGTTTCTCAATGGGATCATTGAGGAAGAAGTGTACATAGAGCAGCCTGAAGGTTTAAAGATCTTCAATAGTGAGTCACGTGTGTGTCGACTCAAGAGATCATGGTATGGGCTGAAGCAAGAACTTCATGCTTGGTACACTCGGATAGACAACTATTTCACCGAAGTGAGCTTCACCAAAAGGGAAGCAGATGCAAACCTGTACCAGATTGTGGTTAAGGGTAAGATATTGATTATTTTTCTTTATGTTGATGATCTAATTTTGACTGGTGATCAGCAACTAATACACTCATGCAAGGAGGATCTTGAAAGGGAGTTCAAAATGAAGGACATGGGACTCCTTCATTATTTCCTTGGCTTGGAAATATGGCAGCGAGATGGAGAACGTTTTGTGTCTCAAGGAAACTACACCAAAGAGATATTGGGTAAGTTTCACATGGAGAGTTTCAAACCCATGGATACTCATCTTCCAAGAAATTGGAGGAAAGAGGATGCTACTTCTGGAGAGGTAGTGGATGCTACTGTCCACAGGCAGTTAGTTGGTTCACTGATGTATCTAGTGAACACCAGACCATACATTTGCTACACAGTTAACCAGTTGATTCAAGCTATGGTTAAGCCTACCAATCTCTTTTGTAAGGCGGGGAAGCATGTCTTGAGATACCTGAGGGGCACATCAGAGTATGGTCTATGGTACAGACGGACAGAGGGAGTGAAGCTTCAAGGCTTCACGGATGAAGATTGGGCAAGTATTCCATCAGACAAAAAGAGCACATCAGGAGGGATCTTCAGCACAGGATCGACAGCAGTTTCTTGGTACAGCGGGAAGCAGCGATCTGTGGCACTCAGTTCAACGGAAGCAGAGTACATGGCAGCAATTCAAGCTGCATGTGAGGCTATCTGGATGAGTAATATCTTGGTTGGTTTGTTTGGTTCTCAGATGGATCTGACAGTGATACATTGTGATTATCAGAGTTTCATTTAACTCTTGATTAATCATGTGTTTCATGATATGTCCAAGCACATAGATATTCGGTACCATCATCTCAGAGATTGTGTGCAGAGAAAAATAATGTTGCTTCAGTACATTCCCATGGAAGATCAGGATGCAGATATTTTGACGAAGGCGCTCACTAGGAGAAAATTCGAATACCATAGAGGCAGGATCGGGGTGAAGGATAATCCCTTTCTTGTTGAGAGGGAGTGTTGAAATTCAACAAGAAAATTTCAGCACCCACGCCTAGTATGGGACCAGGAGGTCCATGCAGCACCTACACTAGGGTGGGACCATAGGGCTAAATTTGGTGCATGTCTATTTTAGTTATCCCTTAATTAAGATGGACAATAAAATGTAATCTAGTCTAAAAATAACTTTTAATAGTTAACTGAGTGTGATAAACTCAATTAGCTCATGAATTTCGAGTTAGAGGTAGTTGGTGAGGTATGCAGAGTAATTCTAGTTGTAACAAAATTTGAAGTGCAGTGGTGCCTTAGTTAATGCATGTTGTAATCAGTTTAACTCAGTTGAGTAAGTTAAAATCAGTTGTGCTAGTTGTAACTATTAGATACACTAGTGAGAGATCAAGTGAATTAAATATTAATTAAGTCACAATCAGTGATCTCACATGCAACTGATCATTTACTATTATTATTTGTGTGCATGTCAGATCCATTGGAGACCCAGTTGAGATCTAGGTGAAAGGGAAGTTGACTATTAGTTGTAGTATTATTGGGTTGCACCCATGAAACCAAACACCCATTAGAGTGCCCATGATACTTGCGTAGTCAAGGAAGGCCAAAATTCCTAAATAATAGGGATTTCATTCATCAGGGAGGGCGCAAGCAAGGCAGGTTGTCTGGAGGTAGTAAATTGGCTAAGTATTGGTCAGTTTTATGTGTGACAGTGTGAGACAATTATCTGAGTACAGGAGGGCTCTTGTGAGAATAGTTGTATGTAATTGTTTTATGATTACATGTTGAATATACAATAGAGGATAGTGGGGTTTTGAGCAGCAAGCTTTCCCCAGGAAATTATCTATGTTGTGGCTTGATTGATTCTTCTTTGCTTCATGTGATTGGCGATTGTGTTTTTAATTCCGCAATTGATTTTTAGAAGCGATTTAGTATTTAGCTTTATTACATTGTTAGATCAGATTGAATCCATGATATACATGCATGTTGTATAATTTCTACATGAACAAAATTTCACATGAGTGGTTGGGAACTTAAACTACCACTATACGCAATAAGAACACTATTGTTACTAACATCTCTCTTGTTTCTAGCATAGATGGTCCTTCATTTTAGTATGATCTCAACAAGAATCATTGAGATAGTTTTGAAAAATGTGCCCATTGGCATATATAGACTATTTGTAGCTTGTGCACAATGAGTGTGATATGATTCCTTCTATTTATATTTTTTGGGTTTAAGTACTTTTTTAATTTCATTGATGAATTCACTAAATACACATGTGTTGTTCCTTTAAGGAACTTGTAGATAAAAAATCTTGGCTTGAATTCAAAAATAAAGATCAAATAATGATGAAAAATATGCTAATAATGAATTTTTCATTAATTGCAATTTACAAATAATTCAAATGCAATTCATTGATACATCACAGAAAATCATTGTTGCAAAAGAAAGAATAAGATCTTGAAAGAAAAGGCTAACTGCATCTAATGCAAACATTTTATCCCTTGATTTTGGGTTGAGAGTATTTATGCAAATTACATAGTTAACCACACTCCCACAAAGGCTTGTGTGGGTCCTTAAAAACAAACAATTAAAACCAATTTAAGAAACATTTGGTAAACTAAAATGGGATGAAGTGATGAATGAAACAGAGAAACAACACCTCCTGATTTGCATTTTCTTCACAACTTAGGTGTCTCTCATCCAAGATCAGCTCAGCAGTCTACTCCTGGTCCATCCACTTCTACTCATCCTACGTCCACTGTTCAAACCACTACACCTCAGCCCACTTTCCCTTTTGTTAATCCACCTCTTGTAAATCCACCTCCGCCTCCTGCCATGGCCGCATGGTATGCTCCCTTAGTTCTTCCCGCACCATTAGTCAATCTCCCACAGTACTATCAGTCCAAAATTCCATTGTATGATGCTAACAATGCTACAACTGCATCATAGCATGTGGATAGGATGAATGACTACTTTGACAGAAACGAAATTGACGATGATTCTGTCAAACTTAGATTATTTGCTCAAAGCTTTGGGGGAGAAGTAAGAAAATGGTTTAAAAGCTTAGCCCCCCATAGCATTAATGATCTCCAAGCTTTCCATCTAACTTTCTTAAACAAATGGGAAGTAAAGAAGAATCCTCTCCAAGTTCTTATTGACTATAACAATCTCCATAGGAACCCAGGGGAAAGTGTACAAGCTTATTGTACCAGATTTAACAGTGTGTATAATGCACTTTCCCCAGAACTAAAACCTCCACAGGGCTCAGCCTTAAAAAAGTTCCCTGAAGGATTTGACTCCGACATGACTTATTCACTGAGAGAAAGAGATTTTGCAACTCTTGAAGATATGCAAAGGGGTGCTCTTTCTGTGGAAGTAAATTTGATGGAGAAAAGAGCAAGAATGAAAAGCGAGAAAAGAGTATCTTTTAGAGAGGAAAACACACCTTCTACTTCAAACTCAAAACTGGAGAAAATGATGGAGGAGATGATGAAGAAAATGAGCATTCTTGAGAGAGCACAAGCAAGCCAAAATCAAAATTCTCCTCAAAACAAAAACCAGAACCAAAATCAGAATTTTAGAAGGAACCAACCTCCAAACAGACCTAGGGAATATGATCAACAGATCACTCCTCCCTTTCAGCAAAACTATGTTAGTGAGGTTGAAGGAACTAACGAAATAACAGAGGAGGAGGATATCAACATGTTTGAGGTAGAGCATGATGACTTTGAAGTTCATTATGATAAAAAACAAGGTCTTTATACACCTTATCATGACAAAAGAGATGATAATGAAAATTATTATCAAGACATGGAAAATGTCATCATAGAACCTCAAAGGGAATATGATCTTAGAAGCAAAACCAGTCAACAGCCCTCCAACACCAAAACCTCTGACAAACCTTCACAAAACAGCACTACAACCAAGCCTAAAATTGTCAAAAAAAAGGATAAAACAGTAGTTGTGAATTCTGATAGAGATAAAGAGAAAGGCACTCAAAACAAAGAAAAACAGAGTGCAGACATTAGTAGTACTAACACTTCAGCTAGTACTCCTATGAAAACAATTGTGTCAAGTGTAAATAGAACACATCAGCAAGCTGATGTAGTTGATAAAGGGACAGCTAATAAGGCTGAGACAAGTTCATCAAAGAACTAGATTATTTTCAGCCTAGAGCAGGAAATTTCAAAGATCAGAATCTCTGTTCCCCTGACTGAGTTAGCTGCCCAAAATGTATATAGAACCCAAATTTTCAAGGCTTTAAATATTGAGGATAATAATGACACAGTCAATCTTAATGATGACCAGCCAGAGCTCATTTTTGGTCCCAAGATTGAAGGTATATATCAAGAAGGACCTATACCTCCCTTTTATGTGAGTTTAAATGTTCATGACAAGATCATGCATAATGCTATGCACGACTCTGGAGCCTCACACAACCTTATGCCAAAGGTGATCTTGGAAAGGCTAGGATTAGAGATAACCAGACCTTACAAGGATTTATATTCTTTTGATTCTAGCAGAGTGAAGTGCCTTGGCCTGATCAAAGACCTTTGTGTGAATTTGACCCAAGTCCCAGCCAAGTGCATGGTGATGGATGTTGTGGTGGATGATGTGCCTCCTAAGTATGGCATGTTGTTGTCAAGATCATGGGGTGCCAAATTGCAAGGTTCCATACAGATGGATGGGACATATGCCACTATCCCTGTTTTTGGCCAGCTCAGAAGACTTTACAGAGAGTCACACATGAAATTCATGTTCAGTAGCCTGGAAAAGCCTGAAAATTCCCCCATTTATTCTGTTCATACTGATCTAGATTCATTTATCTTCTACAATAAAGAATCCACAAAACAGTCAAATCCAAAACGCAGTGACTCAGATAAACAGTTAGAGACCCCTAATCTAGAAATAAATGTAGTTCTAGATGTGGAAGAAAACGAGAGAGAAACCTTGGAATAGCATGTTGAAACAATGGACCAGAGTGAACAAAGCCAAGATGGCAGACGACAGACTGCCCCTCTCGATCAGCTCCATGACAAACCTGAGGAGGTGAAACAAATGCAACTAAGTGCCAATATTTCACAACAACCCGTGAGCACGTTGGTTGAAGAAGATGAAACCGAAAATAGGCCTCTATGGAGTATGTATTTTGATGGGTCATGTACTAAGATCAATGCCGGTGCAGGTGTCTGGATTACCAACACTGAAAACAACCACATAGAAAACATTTCCTGCAAATTAAACTTTCAGTGTTCCAATAACATAGCAGAATACGAGTCCCTGCTTTTAGGCTTACATTTGTTGAAAAAGATAGGAGCCACAAGAATTCATGTGTATGGGGATTCAGAACTAGTCATCAAACAAGTCAATGGGGAATATAACGCAAATCATCCCAGACTTAGAGCTTATCGAAACGATGTCATGGACCTTTTAAAAACTTTTGAGGAGTCCAAACTGATGTTTGTTCCAAGGAAAAGAAATATTGCTGCCCACAATTTAGCTTTTGCGGCTAGAACATGCTTAATGCCGTTCGAAACCAAAGACTGTACAACTCAAATTAAGTTTAGACCAGTTGTGCCAGATAATGAAAAATATTGGCAGGTCTTCGAGGGTGACAAACAGATAGAGGATTTTCTGTTGGGAAGGAACGAATTTGAGTTATCTGATTCAAATTCTAAATCCGATGATAATTGCCTAAACGAAAAGTCCCCTAAAAGAGAAAAACCATCTGGTCCCGTGGAAATCAACATGTTAAATGAAAAACTTGAAACTCATACTGAAGAGCACAAGGACACAAAAAACGAAGACATTGAGGTATTTTCATCAAAGGACAAGAACATACCTAGGGGACTAGCACCGTTAGAAGACCTCTTTGATTTTAACGATGTAGCAAAAAAGCCCATCGTTAAAATCAAAGAGGAATGCAACATAGGCACCGAGGATCAGCCAAGAATGATTAAATTAGCTAAGTCCTTGCCACCAGACATAAAAAAGAAATACGTTGACCTGTTTAAATAGTTTGTCGATGTGTTTGCCTGGAGCTATGAAGACTTGAAAGCCTACGATATAGAAATCATCCAGCACAAGATCCCTTTGAAAGAAAACCAGAAACCCTTTAAGCAAAAACTGCATCGAATTAATCCAATACAACTGCCTCTAGTGGAAAAAGAAATCAAGAAAATGTATGAGGCAGGAATCATTGTGCCTGTGAGGTTTTCAGACTGGGTTTCTAACCTTGTAGCTGTGAGGAAAAAGACAGGAGAAATCAGATTGTGCATTGATTTCAGAAACCTTAACAGAGCCTCCCTAAAAGACAATTACCCTTTGCCCAAAATGGAACACATTCTACAAAGGGTAGTCGGTTCGAAAAGGATTTCTCTGTTAGATGGTTTTTCGGGGTATAACCAGGTTTTAGTACTCCCAGAAGACCAACTCAAGACAACTTTCACCACTCCCTGGGGCACTTTCATGTATGTGAAAATGCCTTTTGGATTAATGAATGCTGGGGCCACTTTCCAAAGGGCCATGGACATTGCATTTTCAGAGGAGATAGGGAACTTCATTGTAATTTACCTTGATGATATAACATTTTATTCTAAATCTGATGAAGAGCACCTGAAAATTTAAGAAAGGTCCTTGAAAAGTGCAGAAGATTTGGGTTATCTTTAAATCCCAAAAAAATAGTGTTTGGCCTTCAGGAAGGTAAACTCCTTGGCCATATCATATCAGAAGAAGGGATAAAAATAGATCCAAATAGAGTTGAGGGAATACTACAGATTAGCCAACCAAGGAACATAAAGGAATTGCAGTCCTTTATTGGAAAGATTAACTTCTTGAGGAGGTTTATTCCCAACTTAGCAGAGCTCCTTAGAAACATGACTAATATGCTCAAAAAAGAGGTAGGAGTGAAGTGGACTGTGGAAGCCAAAAAATCCTTCGAATTAGTAAAACATGCACTCACCCGAGCACCGGTCCTAATCAGCCCAGATTTTTCAAAATAGTTCCTCATTTTTTCCTTTGCCTCAGAACATACTGTGGCAGCAGTCCTATTGCAGAAAAACCCAGAAGGACAGGAACAACCCATTGCTTTTTTCAGCAAGGCTTTAAGGGATGCACCCTTGAAATATAACATAATGGAAAAACAGGCCTATGCTTTGGTGAAGGCCTTAAAGGACTTCAGGGTGTATATTCTACATTCCCACATCATTGCCTATGTACCTAATATAGTGGTAAAAGACATCTTGTCACAAGACCCAGATGGAAAGAGAGGAAAATGGATTGCTGCTATATTAGAGTATGATTTGGAAATCAAACCAACCAAACTTATTAAAGGGCAGGGCTTAGCTCAATTGATGGCCGAATCTAATCTACAAGCCCTTGACATTAACATGGTAGATGCCTTGGATGAACAGGAAGAATTGCCTTCTCCCACTGTTGAAGAGTAGTTTCAAAACTCACCTTGGTACATTGATATCTTGTATGTGCTTACAAATCTTAATGCTCCTCCTGATTTATCAAAAACAAAGGCAAGGTTTTTAAAGTTGAAAGCTAGGAACTATTACGTTTTAAATGAATGTTTATATTGGAAAAATGGTGATGTTTTATTGCTTAAATGTTTGCCTGAAGTTGATGCAGAAAGGATCAAATATGAATTCCATGAAGGAGAGTGTGGAGGCCATCTTTACTGGAAAACCACAGCTAATAAAATCCTTAGAGCTGGCTATTACTGGCCCACCCTTTTTCAGGATGTCCATAAAATGATAGTTTCCTGTCACAAATGCCAAATTTTTGAAGGCAAAAGAAAACTTCTTCCTTTACCATTACAACCTATCACTGTTGAAGCTCCTTTTCAACAGTGGGGCCTAGATTTTATAGGGGAAATCCATCCTGCTTCATCTACCCAACACAAATGGATTCTCACAACCACTGACTACTTCACAAAATGGATTGAAGCCATCCCTTCTAGGAATGCCACAGATTCTGTCATTATAAAATTCCTTGAAGACCATATCTTGTCTAGATTTGGATGCCCTAGGAAGATTATTATTAATAATTTTGCTGCTTTTTGTTCTAAAAATATGATTGAGTTTTGTCACAGGTATCAGATTACACTTGGTCATTCTACTGCTTACTACCCTCAAGGTAATGGGCTAGTAGAATCATCAAATAAAAGTTTGGTGACCATCATCAAGAAGCTGCTTGAAGAGAACAAAAAATCATGGCATAACAAGTTGGTGCATGCTTTATGGGCAGACAGATTGACCACAAAAAAGTCCATTGGAATTTCCCCTTACCAACTTGTTTATGGAGCTGATGCAGTGTTTCCTACCAGTCTAGGTGTACCAGTAATAAAATTGATCCAAGAAATACAGTCAGAAGAGGACAGCATGATTAGGAGGATCAATCAGACAATACATCTCCAGCAGACAAGGGAAGAGGTTTACAACAGAGCTCAAAAGGTGCAAGAGAACATAAAGAAGTTGTTTGATAAAAGAACAAAAGCTTGTGATTTCAGTATTGGAGACAAGGTACTCAAGTGGGACTCCCGAAGAGAGGAAAAGGGTAAACATGGCAAATTCGACTGTTTGTGGCAAGGTCCTTACATTATTCAGTCTAGCATTGGTCCAAATGCCTCTTTCCTGAAAGAGCCAGATGGCACAGATATGTTTGGGGGGCCTGTCAATGGCAGGGTCCTTAAACATTACTAATGCTGAGTTTGATTTTAAAGCTTTCATTCCCATTGTAAATACCATTTGTTTTGTTCAGTTTCATAAAGAAAAAGTACAAAAAACAATAAAAAGAAAATAAAATAGGGCAGATTGTGCAAAACAATAAAGGTACAGCCCCATACCAAAAAAGAGAAACAAATCTGAAAGTGAGCAAGCTCAAATGCCACTCCTGAATAACACACTTCTAGTTAGTCAAACTGTCTAATCTTGACTAATTAGCTTTAAATTTTCTGTTGATAGGATAGCGAATTACATTTGCCAAACTGTTTAATCTTGGCTTATCAGTAGATAGATTAGGATAGAAATTAAAGTTTCAATCATGTTCAAAATATGAACCTAAGTGTCCAAAGAGAGATGACTCAAATCTGTTTTTTGAGTCAAGAAGAAGTAAATCTGGTTCTAATTAGCTCAAAATCTGAACCAGAGAAAAAGAAAGAACAGCTCAAACAGAAGTCAGAACGGAGCTGTGAAAATATGGAGGAACTGCTTTGAATTTTCAGATCTTAAAACCTTCATTTTTTGTTTAAAAATTCTGCGAAATAATGGCTATGTGTAGTTTGTTTTCTATGCCATAGATCACAGCAAGTCAAACAGTTTAATCTTGACTTGATTGTTTTTAAATTTCTGTTGTAGAATTTAGAGAATAAAATCTAATTGGACAGTTTAATCCCAACAGATAGTAGATTAGGTAGAGAAGCATCTAAACTCAACTGCTTAATCTGAGTTCAGGGAGAAATAAGGAGTAGAAATAGATTAGATTTCCTGCTTTCAAAAGAATAAAATGTTGTGAAAAGATTTTTCCAGTCCAAGTGCGCTCTAAAATGAAGAAAAAATGTTAGATCAGTAGGATTGGGTAGGTAGAAAGCTTATTGATAAAAATCCATTGTTTTTGTGGCTGCCAATTTGTTTTCAGAACACATCATCCAGAGAAAGAAAGTAGCCCAATGGATCAGGCACAGGTCAGCCTCCCAGAGAATGCACGTCTGAAGTTCTTGATGCCTTCAAGAAGGCACCATCCCCAA
This sequence comes from Pinus albicaulis, assembly GCA_034641835.2. NCBI lineage: Eukaryota > Viridiplantae > Streptophyta > Pinopsida > Pinales > Pinaceae > Pinus > Pinus albicaulis. The sequence goes on from CM076570.1 coordinate 1,073,301,520, forward strand.
GTGGAGCCACTGTTGGCCACCTGTAAAATTTGTCCTATCAAAAGGTGGCCAAAAACATTTGTTCAGTCTTCAAGAAACACTTTCATGACCAAAATTTTATCTCTTGAAGCCTGTAGAGGATATCATGCTCATGTTTAAAAAGTCTTCACTATGGTTTCCCTTCAGAAACTCACAAATTCTGTTAAAAATTTATGAGAAAGACTGCTGCAATATCCCCCTTCTCTCCCCTTCCTCCTCTCAGAGACTAACCTTCATGTTTTCCATCATTGGCCTCTGTTTTCCATTTCCCTCATTTTTCCTTCATAAAGGTTGCCTTTGCCGAGCTTAAACTCCTTTTGAAAACTTTGTCGAAACCCTCCTGATCGTTGGAAATCCGTTTGAAGATCTATGTAAAACCCCATCTTTTTTATTAAGAGTTTAAACCCCTTTGGGCCAAGTCTCAACCACTTCCCCATCATATGCCCATGGTGCTAAAAACAAACGCTAAGCCTTTCGGCGCTTATCACATCGAAGAAAATCCAAAGCGCGCAAGTCTGTTTTCATTGTGTTGACAAAAAGTTTCGATGTGATTGGCCCTGTGTGCTGCGGCCCCCGATCATGTTGCTACCTTATATAACCCTCAGCCCCGCAATCGGGCGTTAATACCATTGAATAAACCATATCTGATTGACATTTCTCTTTGTAAAATCAAAACCCGCCAATCCAAAGTTTTAACTTAAAACTTTAAGTCACATGTTGAAATAATCTAATGGGTTGATCAAAAAGACCAATTGCGCAATCGCAATCGGAGAATTCGCAATGAGTTGATCGGAGAGTCCAGGCCCGCAGTTCCAATTACGATTGGCCTTTGATTTACTAAAGCCACAGCCATATCACAGTTCATATACCCAACGGCCCCGCAGTCGGGCGCCTCGTCACTTTATATATATTTTCCGCCCCCGATCCGTAAAAACTTTGTTTTATTTCAAAAAATTAAGTTTTCATATATTTCAAAGGTTTTTTCCGTCGGTTCTTCTCAGAAAAGATCTCCACCGTTGATCATCTACAGCTGATCAAACAGCCAGCGCTCAATCGCATCACAAAGTTTTAAATCGCATGCGTTTTGTTTCACCCCCGATTGTCGATCCCCGATTGGTTGTCCACCATTGATCTCCTCTCTGCCTTCCAAAATCCAACGGTCCTCATTCCCTCCGCTCATAAGTCTTACCCCCCGATTGCGACTCCCCCGATCCATTCTCCACCGTTGATCTCATTTTTAGATCGACGGTCATCGCTCAATCGCTTTGACCCTCCCGATCGCGCAATCGCATCGGAGTTTTTCAATCGCATCCATTTTGTTTACACCCTGATTGCGACTCCCCCGATCCATTCTCCATCGTTGATCTCGCTTTTAGATCGACGGTCATCGCTCAATCGCTTTGGCCCTCCCGATCGCGCAATCGCATCGGAGTTTTTCAATCGCACCTCTTTCCTCCTCCTCCCCGATTGCGATTCCCCGATTAGATCTGGACCGTCCACGTGTCCTGATCCAACGGCTACGCTTTTTCCCCACCTTCTAAGCAGTTTAAACCCAAAAAACAGGATTTCATAACCTTTGTTTGTGTTTTGCAGGAGTTTTTAATGGTTTTTCATGGTATAATGAAGGAAATCTGAGAGCCGGGAAAGACGTTTCCTACGCCTTCGAGATATTAAAAAGAACCATTCGTGGGCTCTATTCCATTTGCTTTATCAACGATTCATGAGTGTTGATATCATAAAGAGCTCTCCGTAGCCTGTGCATCAACAAGACACTGGGTTCTTAAATCACAGTTGAAAGAGTATCAGTTCTTGCCAGAAACAGAAGATCGAAAAAATTGAACTAAAGTAAACAAACCTCTCCAGCTCCCAAAGGGCAACTGCGGTCTCCTGGTAATTAAAGTAGGTTTATTCATTACTACAAACAAAAGGTGTTTTTCCCAAAGGCTGCCGAACAATCAATACTAATCAAGGATCTTATCTTTAAAATTGTCAGCAAACTATTTTTAAAGATTAAAGAACAGTCCAGAAGAAGTTCTTTTCAATCATTAGACCTCGAAAGGCAGAAACAGAGTTATGGAGCAGAGTTAGAAGTGATTGCATTCCCGCCTTACGCCTTGCCTGGTTCTCAAAGGCCGGAAATTGCATTGATTACATAATTAATAATACTTGACCCTTGGGAAATCCTCCCACCTCTTCATTCTTCTATAAATATTTCTGTAGAAGATGAGAAAAAGGTTGGTCTCTGGACACCTGAACGCATGTAATAGTTTCTGAAACTATTGATGCTTGTTTGCAACTTGAAGATACACGAGCTGATATGAGAAGTTTGAAGTTGTAGAGACCCGCCGGGCTTGCTGATTGTAACTATTTTGAACCTCAATACAAGCTGTTGATTTATGGGATTCCTGATTTGTGTCAATGGTGATGTGTTCCTCACTGTCTATTGTTATTTTTCTTAGTGTTTTCACTCTGTTCACTTCTCTGATAAAGAGCAGCAAACATAGATCTAGGATTTACTTTCAATAGTACCTTATTCTAACTGAAAGCTTTATTTTCTATGTTTTCTTCATTTGAAACGTTCCCTTTGAAGAGTATATTAATGCAGGTTAGTTTCAAAGCACTTGCCTGATCTAGATTTCTCTTTCGAATGAATGTTTTCTGTGTTTTCCTTAGAGTTTATTTAAGCAGGTTAGTTTAAAAGCACTTGCCTGATCTCAATTGCTCTTTGTCATTGTTATCCATGTTTTCCTTATTGAACATGCTGAAAGCAGGGTAGTTTTAAAGCACTAACCTGATCTTAAGCGTTTCAACTATTTTTATAATGTTTTCTAAATTATTTCAATGCAGGCTGGTTTGAAAGCACTAACCTGATCTCAGAATACTTTATGTTTCTTCTTAAATTGAATCTGCCGAAAGCAGGGTAGTTTAAAGGCACTTACCTGATCTTAAGATTTTCAACTGTTTTTAATGTTTTCTAACTGAAAGTACTTCCAAGTAGGCTAGTTTAAAGCACTGACCTGATCTCAGAATACTCTTACGTTTTTCTTTAAAGTACATGTTGAAGCAAGATAGTTTAAAAGAACTTACTTGATCTTAGGTTGTTTCACTACATTTTCATCTGTTTGTTTTTTATTTTCTGTATGTTTCATTCCATAAAATCACCTTAAGAGATCCGTTGACATAACTGACTTGCCCCATGGATCCTGCTTGAACCTTGCTGTCCAATTAAAATCCTCCCATGACTCCATAGCCCAATGGGTTAAAACTGTCTTTGCCTTCCTATCAGCCATATCACTCCTTCACTTGTAGACACCTTCACCTTTTGCAACTACCTTCACCTTCATTATGTCTTTTCCCAACCAAAACAAACAAAACAAAACCCAAGCTCTTCATAACTAGCCTAATATCACTATTTCAGGTTTTAAAGATCACATCTTTAAACTCATTCATAGAGAGATTCCTCTCTGGATTCAGGAGGGCTAGATCCTTGAATCCCAAAGTAGTCTGATGTTCCCCCTGCAGTTGGACTTTTGCCAATCTTGCTAATTACAGGGTGCTAACACCATCAACCATGGTGATCTCACCTATGTAGTCCAAAAATCATTAACATCAACCAAAATCGGTCTCTAACCAAGTTGTCCAGGGCTCCAAGAACTAGTAACTCAACCCACAACCTTCTAGGGATCTAGAGTGTTTGTTCCAACCATGACTCTAGGGACTATAAATTCAGCCCACCAAGGGCTCTTGAGCATTTGTACCAACCTATGGCTCCATGAACTAGTAACTCAACCCAAATTTTTCTAGGGCTTCCAAAGCATTTGTTCCAACACACAGCCATAGGGAACCTGAGCACCAATCAGAAAAAAACAAAAAGTGGAAAACCAACAACATCGTGGTTATCTAGGAAATGGAAAGGCAAGGTTGAAATCACTGTCAATCTAGGCAAATATCCATTCCAGTGACAACACATAACCAATGAATCACATGCATATACCAAGCATCCAAAAATCAGCAAGGAAATCACACATGCAACCTATTACCTACAAAGTATCCATGTTGTAGTTGTTGATCCAACTGTTCCCTTGTGCTCCCTTTCTTTCCTTTTATTTCTTTCTCCAATCCAAGTGAATAATAGAATTCTCTAATCATACTCCAAGAATCTTCTAAGTGTGCAAGAGTATGAGAGAATGAGAGTGTGAGAGAATGAACTAGAGCTCCACCCCAAAACTATCAAAATGCTAGCAATTGTTTCTTTGAAGCCTTTTTATCATTGAGGCCTCTATTTTCTTCAATTTCCTTCATTTTCCCTCTAATTTCCCTTGCATGAAAATTTGTGTCTCTTCACCTTCCTTTTCTCCTATTTTCCTTTATTTTCATAATTAAATGTCAATTATTTTATCTTTTTCTTTGCCAATTTCCATAGACATTAATTAACCACAAGTGATGCCCACTATAATGTTTTTCCCAACATTTAGCTTGGAATATGTTTCCCATGACCTTGGTCTTATTTTATTTACATGGAAAATCAACCAGGGGTTGTTACAAACCCCTCCTATTTAATGGAACATTGTTTGCAGTGTTTTATGACACCTATGACCAAAAAACCGTGAAAACAAAACATATTGCCTATGGATATTTATAACATAGATCGATGCAGTATTTACAATGACATCATGTTGAAAGAGAAAAAAAATACATCTCTTATTGGACATTTATAGCACAATTCATTGCGGTATTTACAACCATATATATATATATATATATATATATATATATATATATATATATATATATATATATATATATATATATATATATATATATATATATATATATATACATATATATATATATATATATATACCAAAAACTCATTTTCTTGAACCAACAAATAATGAAGGATACAAATCCCACATCTGATTATTCATCTCCCATGTAGCTTCATCGGGCCCAAAGTGCTTCTGATGCACTTTAACTTGCTCTATTTCTTTGTTTTGGAGCAAGAGTCATTTCCATTGTAAAATGCACTGAGGTTCTGAATAGAATTATCCCTCTAGTTCCACCTGCAATACATTCCAATCAATCACATGATCAACATCTTGGACATACTTCTTGGAAAACATCATGGACTTTCACTTTTGGCAGCAGTGCAAGTCGATAATCCACTGGTTCAATCCTCTCAAGGATCTCAAAAGGCCCACAATATTAAGGTGACAACTTGGCACATGAACCAATCCTCAAAGATATAATCTTGGGATTGATGCGCAAGTACACATGCTACCCAGCCTGAAACTCCTTGAATGATTTATGTTGATATGCATAACTCTTTTGCCTGTCATGTGCTACCTTTAAATTCCTTTTGATAACTTGCATCTCTTGTTCCATCTCAGTCAACATATTTGGTCCAATCAGCACTTTTTTCACTAGATCACTCCAACTGATAGGAGCACTACAACTCCGCCCATAAAAATCCTCAAATGTACTTATCCTCAAGGATTCTTGATACCCATTGTTATATGAAAACTCTACCACTGGAAGATACTCCTCCCACTTCCTTTGTTGATGCATGACATACATCCTCAACATATCCTCAAGAATCATGTTAACCCTCTATGGTTGTCCATTTTTCTACAAATGATGACTTGTACTAAAAGTTAACTCTATTCCTAAGCTTGAAAACAACTCCTTCCAAAACCTGGAAGTGAACTTAGCATCTCTATCTGATATGATCTTCTTGGGAACACCATGAAATCTCACTATATCCCTAATGAATGTTTGAGCTACCTCACTAATTAAATTAGTATAATTCATTGCAATGAAGTGAGATACCTCACTTAACTTGTCAACCAAAACCATGATAGAATCATGCTACTTTGATGTATTTGAGAAACCTGTAATGAATTCCATGGAAATGACCTCCCATTTCCATTCTGGAATTAGAATTGGATGCAAAAATCTAGTTGGATGCTTACTCTTTATTTTTTCCTATTGACAGTCAAAACATCTAGTAATAATTTCAACCACCTCTTACTTCATGTTTGACCAATGATAGAACCTCTTAACTATTGACAGAGTCTTCTGATATCCCAGGTGATCTAAATACATCTTGACATGAAACTCCCTCGAGATAAGCTTCTTGAGCTCACTACTATGTGGCACATAAATATTTTTCATGAATCTGACCAAGCCATCTATCGTGAGGTGATAGTCCTCATCATTATCACCTTCACCTTGCTATTGCAATCTCTGCTTCTGCTACTGGTACATGTCATCATGTTTTCCTATTTGCAAGATCTACTCTTGTAAATATGTCTCATAAGAACTCATTATTGTAATATAATTCACCTACACTCTCCTACTAAGAGCATTTGCAACCCCATTCTCCTTACCCTTAATGTATCTGATATCAAAGTCAAAATAACTAAGAGTATCCAACCATCTAGCTTGCCTAACATTTAGATTGGGTTGGTCAAACAAGTACTGCATTCCACTATGATCACTCATCAAGAAAAACCTCCTATGAAGAAGATAATGTCTCCACATCTTCAAGGCATGAATGATAGCTGCCAACTCAAGATCGTGAGTAACACAGTTCTTCTCCTACTCATTCAACTTCCTTGACTCATAGCATACCACCTGCCCTTCTTGCATTAGGACTCTGTTTGGTCTCAACCTAGTCTCCTAGATTGAGTTCATTTAATTGTCAACCAGGGTTGGTAAACTGTTGAAGTGAAGTGCATTGTATGTGCCTAGGTGTTTGTTTCTTAATGCGTTGTGTTTAGTGTTTTATGATGTTTTTGGTCTTTTGATGGTTTTATGTTCACAAGGGAAAGAATTAAATGTTGGTGGAAAGAAGCTACTGCTTAAAAACAGAGTGAAGCCTAATTTGTTGATGACAAATGACAAATGCAAATGCAAATATTGAAACAGAACCAAACCTAAACTATGACTAAGCAAAAATACAAAGCTTGATAATGACTTCAAGAAAATGAATCAAAACATAAAATTAACTTGTCCAATTCTTTCATTAAAGGTATTTTGGAAGAGCTTGAGAAATGGGCAGCTAAGTATAAAAATTCTCCTAACTAAACAATTAAACAATCAGCTTATAATGATACAACATCTTATCCATGATTAAAGATTTGTTGAAACATATTTGGAGAAGAACATTGGTAACATCATAAGATCTCTACTCTAAGACTAGCTCCTAATTCTATTCTGAAACTTAGTTTAACATTACTAAACCTTACTCAAAAGTTATAGATTTCTTTTTAAAGTAGTCTTTTGAGGAAAGGCTTTGTTTATGAAATGGTAAAGAGGTTGCAAAAGTACTTCAGGCCTTGGGTTGATACTGTCTTTTGTCCGGATGATTATGAGTTAATATAGGTTTGGAACAAAAGAGGTTTTGTAAATAATGAAGGCCGTGGTGTTTAAGTTTAACAACTAATGTAAATTAATATGGAATGAATGACAACTAAATGTGGAATGTACATACAGTGAGCTAAGCTAGAACTGGACTAAAGTGCTACCAGTCTACAGTAAACAGTGCTAAACTAACAAGCCATTATCAAACTTAAAACGAAATAACAGAGCATGAATTGAATGCAATTATAATCCGGAGTACCCTAACTAGGTTATCATGCAATTAATCTATGGGATTCTACAGCCTATTTTGTCCATCATGAATGGTATTTTGGAAGAGCTTGTTAGAACAATCCTGGCTGTACAATTCAATGCAAATGCAAACATAAAGACTGAAAGAAATTACAATTAAAAACTAAGACATCACAACTATTTCCTACCCATTGTTATGATATTTTGGAAGAGCGTTTTAAGAGTAAGATCAGCTATGCTACTTAGTGTAAACAAACAACTGAAACCTTCAGTATCACAGTCATGCCTTAGACATCATAAGGATTTTTTGGAAGAGTTTACTAGAATAAGTTCAACTGTGATAATGAACAAAAGAAATTACAAATAAAACCTACAACACTACAACCATTTCCCATTCATTATCATGATATTTTGGAAGAGTTTCTTAGAACAAGTATAGCTATAGTGACTAATGAAATTAACTATGAACTCAAACTTCAAAAACATGAAAACGACTAAGATACTTATCTAAATTACGAAAGTAAAGCCGTGCAGGAGGCAGGGGCCCTCTACCACCAGACGGAATCTAACTCAAATTCAACTCAACGCGTTCAAAGCAATGCTATCTTCTTCATTAAAGGAAAATAACTTGAAACAGAGTATTCTCGGTCTTCAGAAATATAGCAGTCAATCCATGAAATCTAAGCAAAATCTAGAGCTTGTCTCTCGGTTTTCCGAGTGCTTTTATAACAAATCTACATAACAGAACTTGCAACAATACGGGGATCATTGTCTTTTCTTATCAAAATCGTACTAGGACTCTAAAGATGGCAGCGTAAAGGGACAAAGGACATCTGGACTGTCCTAGTCCTATTAGAAGTCTGCCTCCTTGAATGAGTTCCCACGTACCAAAACCACGTCCAAAATTCGGTTCATTCTTCATGGTGAGCAACAAACGATGAGGACATGATGTGGAATATACCAATGTGTGGCTTTTCCTGAGAGGACACCTGGAACATACTTGAACGTGAAGACAGCTGCAGAATTGCCGGTTAGCTACGGAATGTCTGCATTCTGTAGCTAATTTCGGTTCAAAATGCATTACAATGACAAAATCACAAAACTTAGCAAGTTAGCCATGTTATTCATTCTAAAAGTAATTTTAACTAATTTCATTGATCATTTAGGCCTGGGATAACAATGGACAAAGGAAAATGGAGTGAAGTAAGATGAAAGAAAGAACAATCTTGGGGCTCAACATACCCCCACTGCTGACTTCTTGCATGTCCTCATGCAACTTATTCCATAAACTCAAAGACTTCTGCAAGAACATCCAACTCTCTTCTTCTTCTTTGCCTGGAAGTTAAAGGTCTTCTGGGTTTCCTGATTACTAACTTGAACCTTAAATTGGTAAGTGCCCTGATTAGCTTCTTGTTCCTCTTTTTCAACTTTTCATTAGCCTTTTCCACTTTGTCCATTGTAGAGATAAGGTTGAGTTCATACTGGTTTTGAGTTGGACTTGTTCCTTGAGAATATCATTCTCAGTTCTGATATGTCTATTAAGTACTTCCAACTTATACCTATCTCTTCTTAACACATCTATTTCGGACAGTGGAGGAATAGGGGTTCTATCTCTACTCTTTGAAGCTTTCCTTTCCAATGTTTCAACATAGTCATAAACTTCTTGCTATGCAGGGTCAATTTCAGGGGTTTCTTCATTAAAATCTTCTTCAACATCTTCTTCAATAGATGTTTCCTCATCTTCTATGTTTATCACCCCGGTTTGTTTGATCTGTGTTTTCCTTAGTTTCCCCCTGAGTCTATGGCTTCTTCTTGGCTGGGATGATCCCTTTCCTTTTTCTATGGCAGATTTTCTGATTACCCTCTCTTCCTTAAGCTGTCTCTTAATCTGAGTCAACTTCTCAGAGATTATTTCTTCACTACTTTCCTGTACTGTTTTGTCAATTTCAATTTTAGAGGCTCTCCATTTTCTGCTTCTCCTTGTAATCTGATGTTCAGGTGAAGGCTCTTTTGGTTCTTCAAAGTGATTTCTTACCAAGAAATTATCCCAAGTATCTTTTGTTTTGGCTAGATGGTGTTCAATTAAAATCTTAACCAAGCCATGATGGTATAGAGTTGTCTCTAGGAATTGGACTCTCCTTTGAACACTAGAAGCCATCTTTTTTAAACTTTGAAGCAAGAAATAGGGAAAATTTAGCTCTTCCTCTAGAAAATGCATTATCAACCTAATATGGTAAACATAAAATGTGCCATATCTACCTTCACAAGTGATAAATTATTGTAGAATAAGCAATATGTTTCTTCATTTATTTTTTAATGCAGAACTTGGAATTCCCTTTTTAAACACAGTGACATCCATACCTGGTGATTTTAGGATTTGCTTCCATGATTCATTATGAAATTCTCTGTTTTTAAACCATCTTTCTCCATGTCTAAGCAATCATGTTGCTTCTGCAATAAAAACCTCTGTGACAGTGAATTTAACATCTCCAACTTTAACCTCGGCTCCTTTGAATGACCTTGCAAATGTTTTAGTAACTTCTTTGTGGAAGCCATTAAATTTCTCAAGGAATTGCAGCCATCCTACTTGTTGCAACATTTCTCTGCTTTGAGGGTATCCTTCCAGGTATTTTGTGCCCACTGGTTCAGTTCTCACAATGAGGCCCATAATTTCTTCTTCAATCTTCAGATTAGTACTCTTTCTGCTCACGGAGACAATGACTTCAAATTTCAAACTGATATATCTCCGCTTCACGGTGACAGTGGTTTAATATTTCAAACTAATATACCTCTGCTCACGGTGATAGAGATACCTCTGTTTTGCGGAATGAAATGATGAAGGGCTGGCTACGGAATGGAGTGATAGGAAGTAGTTACGAAACGAGTTAATGAAGTGAGGTGAAGAAAACAAATCAATGAGTGAAAAGACTACGGAGATTTTTTTACAACGGATTCAAAAATCATCATTAAATGATTTGGCTGGGTGACGTAAGGAAATCAAACACTTCAGCCTTTTAACCGCTTAAATGATGTTCGGGTATAGAATTTGAAATGAAAGATTTTTATCTAAAGTTTGCGGAGGGTATATTTGGCATGATCAATCAAAATAATCAAAACAACTTTTCGAATGATTCATAACTAAAACTATACTAAAGTTTTCATGAAATGCCATTATAATCAGAACTTTTTACCTTTGCTTTTCATATTCTTTTTGTGGTCTTTGTATACTTTGTTCTCCTTTGGAAGAGTCTTCATAATCCTTCTTGATTCTTCTTGTTCATGGATATAATGGATCATATTGTTGCACTTCAAATGTCTGTTGATCAGTGCCTTCAGGATATGTAGCTGCGGAATGACTGTCTGGCTGCGGAAAGTCTGATTAGCTGCAAAATGTCTGTTTAGCTGCAGAATGTACCTGTAGAGAGTTTTAATCATGGAATGGAGTGGTTTGGAATATACATAGAATATTTTATGGAATGAGTGAAGATAGATGATGAAACATGGTATAATGGAATATGTATGAAGTGAATGATGGAATGGGATGGATTCAATTTATGAAATGGAGTAGAAGAATATAAGAAATGGCCTGCAATCCATGACATGTGTTATTCATTTGCAGAAAAACATCAAAATTTAAATTTTGATATGGAAATGAGGTGGATGAAGTATGAAATGAGATGAATTAAATATGGAATGAAGTGAAATATGAATGAATGAATGAAATGGAGTATGGATAGATAAGTAAATGGAATGGAATGAAATGAGATGGATCATAAGTGCAATGGATCTGAACTTATGATTTTGTAACAGCTGCTTGCAAAAACAAAATGGAAAAGTTAGAGTGTCAGAAAGACTCTGATTTTCACCCTATATTTTCTATATAAACATGCCAATCAATGATTGGTTTTCATGTTTATACTTTATTTTTATTATTTTTTTTTTTTTTTTTAAGAAATGCTTCAGAAAATTCAATCAAGTTGATGAAGAAGAAAGATTCTTCTTCATTAACTTCACATCACTGTTTTCCTGGAACTTCTTGACAAATTCTTCTCTTGAGAGTGGTTTGTGATACAGTTTCAATCTATGACCATTCACAAGAAAAGTGACCTCTTCTTCATCTATAGTTCTGATTTTTACTGCCCCATTATCAAAAATTTCAACAATTTCATATGGCCCAAGCCAATGTGTCTGAAATTTCCCTTGAAAATCCTTGAATTTTGAATCAAACAAGAGAGCCCAGTCACCCTCTTTGAATTTCTTTTCTTTGATGTACTTGTCATGCCATCTAGCCCTTTACTGTTGGACTAGACTTGTTTTCTGAACTGCATCTTGTCTGATCTCATCCAATTCATTAATTTGCTCCAGTCTATGCTTTTGTGCCTCCGTTAAATCAAGTCCTAGCTGAACTGCCATTTTGAAAGTTTGAATCTGGAACTTTATGGGAAACAAAACTTGCTTTCCATAAACAAGCTCATAAGGAGTATGGCCTGTTTTGTTTCTCCATGTAGTTCTATAGGCCCACAAGGCTTCAGGAAGCCTATCTACCCAATCTCTTCTATGTAAATGAACAGTCTTTGTTAGGATTCCTTCAATGACTTTATTAGTAGATTCCACTTGACCATTTGCTTGTGGATGATAAGGAGTAGATTTTCTATGCCTAATTTTGTACCTCTCCATCATTTGTTCCACTAGCCTCGATGTAAATTGAGCTCCTTGATCTGTAACAATTTCCCCTGGGACACCAAAACGAGTAAAAATATCCTCAAAAAGAAAATTAACTACATATGCTTCATTAACAAAAGGTAATGGCTTGGCCTCTACCCATTTGGTAACATAATCAGTGAAAACTAATATATATCTCTTTTGTCTTGATGGAGGACTAATAGGTCCTACAAAATCCAAAGCCCATTTTTCAAAAGGTTCAATATGTACCTGAGGTTGTAATGGCATCTCACCTTAAGGAGAAGGTTTCCCTACCCTTTGGCAACTGTCACACCTTTTGACATACTCTTTAGCATCTTTAAACAAGGATGGCCAATAATATCCTAAATGAAGGATCTTATAGGCTATCCTCTTATCAGCAAAGTGTCCGCCACAAGGTTCATCATGACATGCTTTGAGAATCTCAGGCATCTCATCTTCCCGAACACATCTCCTAATGATCAAATCTGGACCTGTCTTGTACAACTCATTAGCAACCCATGAATATTTTTCACTGTCATAAATGATTTTTCTTTTCTCTCTTGTATTCATTATTGAAGGAAATTTCCCTGAAACTAAATAATTAGCAATGTCAGCAAACCAAGGAGTCTGAGTAGAAATTGCAAAAAGATATTCATCAGAAAATTGATCTTCAACTGGAGTGTCATCTTTGATGTTTTGGAGTCTAGATAGGAAATCAGCTACTGTGTTTTGTTTTCCAGGCCTATCTAGAATGGTAATGTTGAATTTTTGTAAAAGCAATAACCATCTTATGACTCTGCCATTAGTAATTGATTTGTTCATTAAGTATCTAATTGCAGAATGATCAGTGTGAACAAAAGTTTCATAGCCTGTTATATAGTGTCTGAATTTGTTTATGGCATGAGCAACAGCTAAAAACTCCTTTTCAATTACAGTATAGTTTAACTCTGCAGGAGTCAAATTTTTACTGGTATAGTAGATGGCATAAGGAATCAAGTCTTTTTGTCCCAATACTGCTCCTAGAGCTGTATCAGAGGCATCTGTTGAGATATGAAAAGGTAACTTCCAGTTAGGTCCCCTTAAAATAGGTGCTTCAGAAATTTTTGTTTTCAGGGTTTCAAAGGCTAACTGGCAATCAAAATTCCATTTGAATTCACAATCTTTGGTAAGTAATTTGAAGAGTGGAGATGCTATCTTGGTGAATTTTTTTATAAACCTCCGATAATATCCTGTAAATCCTAGAAAACTCCTAACATCTTTTTGACAACTTGGAATAGATAAGTTAGAGATGACTTCAACTTTTGACTCATCAACTCTAATCCCATCCCCTGAAATGTGATACCCCAAAACAATACCTTCAGTAAACATCATGAAACATTTCTCATGACTAAGTGAAAGATTTGCTTCCTGACATCTCTTTAAAACTTTTTCCAAGTTTGCTAAAGCTTCTTCAAATGTATTTCCATAAAATGTGAAATCATCCATGTATACCTCTACACAATCATGTATTAGATCTGAAAAAATTCCTAATACTGCCCTTTGGAATGTTGCAGGTGCATTGCATAATCCAAATGGCAATACTCGGTAAGCATAGGTACCCCAAGGACATGTAAATGTGGTTTTGTCTCGATCTTCAAGTGCTACTTGGATTTGATTGTAACCACTAAACCCATCTAGGAATGAGAAGTACTTTTTGCCAGCTAATGTATCTAACACTTGATCTATGAAAGGTAAGGGAAAATGGTCTTTAAGAGTAGCTTTTTTTAATTCCCGGTAGTCAATACATACCCTCCATTTACCATTTTTCTTTGGCACAATTACCAAAGGAGAAACCCACTGACTATCTGAAATGGGATAGATGAAGTTGACATTTAACAATTTTTGCAATTTTTCTTTAACAATCTCCCTAAGATTTGGATTCATCCGTCTTTGAGGTTGTCTGATTGGTTTGCAATTTTCCTCTATATAGATGTGATGAGTGCAAGTCTTGGGGCTTATCCCTTTCATGTCATTGTACTCCCATGCATATGCAGAAGAATGTCTCTGTAATACTTTGACTAACTCTTCTTGTTGAGATTTTTCTAGGTTCTTGTTTATGTTCAAAGTTTTGCCTAGAAATATCTCACTTGTAGAGTTGCCAAATTTATCCATAGAATGAAGAGACATCTGCCTTGATGACAAAAACTCAATGTTGGATCCCTCTTGAAATGGTTCATGTTTGTATTCTGAAGAGGATTCAAAGTTTTCTAGAGTATTCAGAATTTGATTATCTTCACTAATTTCTGAAATTGTGAAGAGAGGTTGTAAATCTTCTTCATCCTCTATCCATTGAGTGTCATCTAAATCTGTAATTGTCCTAGCTGGAGGATACAAAGTGAATTTCTTAGTTGAACTACCATCATACATGTACATATCACCGGATCTACAACTAATAAAAGCATCAGCTGTAGCCAACCAAGGTCTTCCTAATATAACAGGATGTCCTCCTAGATTATTCTTAGGAGTTAGGATCATGAAATCCACAGGGTACTCCCAAGAATCTAGGGACACCGGAATGTCTTCTATTACCCCATCTGGTTTGATCACAGATCTGTCTGCTAATTGTAATAATGTGGGTGTAAAGAGAAGATTAGGAAGTTTCAGTTTATCCATGATTTGTCTACTCATGATATTGATTGCTGCTCCTAAATCAATGAGTGTGTTTTTTATTTCAATTCCATTGATGTGAATTTTAACAACTGGATTTCCTGGGTCAAGATACTTTGGAATAGCAATCTTGCCCATCATAATGTCTGCTATTTTTCCTGCCAGTTTAATTTTCTTTGTTTCTCTTATTCTTTTTCTTGTTTTCTTCATGCTCAACTCCTTTATTGTTTTGGCTAAAATTGGAATTTCCTTGATGGCTTGTAATAATGGAATTTTAATACAAACATTTCTCAGCTCATCTAGGAAATCATAATTAGGCACCATAATTTGTTTTTCTACACCTCTATCAATTTGTAATCTTTTTGGAAAGGGAGGTATAGAAGTAGATGTTGATGGCTGCTCTAATACAGGAGTTGAAATTATTGGATCTTTTTACTTTAATTTTTCAGTGTTTGGGTCTTGAAAAGATGGGTCTTCCTCAAGACTTTTATTCACCCGTAGAGAGTCTTCCTCAGAGTTATCTTGTTCTTGTATGATCACAGAAGGTTTCCTCTTTTCAAGTATTCTTCCAGACCTAAGTTGAACATCACTAAGGTCTAAAGGAGTAATTAAATAAGTTGGAAACTGTTGACCTTCCATCATGTATGTGTTCTGAGGATTTTTATTATTGGGGTTTGGTATGGGTTGAGCAGGAAACTGATTTGATTTTTTAGGAAATGGTAATGGAAGTGGTTGATTTTGATGTGGTAGGTTCTGATGATGTTGTTGAGGATTTTGAGGATAAAAATGTGGGTATGGTGGATAGGATGGTGGATACTGATAGTACTGAGAGTATCTTCCATAGGGATTTTGTGCTCCTTGTGCCCAAGCTTGAGATTTATTTTGAAATTGAGGCCAAGGTTGCTGCCAAGAATTCCAAGGTGGAGGTTGATTATACATTTGATCATGGAATCCTTGTGTTTGAGGTCCCTGCCAAGGTCTTCTAGAGACAAAATTAAGAGATTCTGTGGAATCTGTAGGAGTTTCCTCCTGAAAGACAGCTTTGAGACCAAGAAGAGAAGGACAATTCTTGGTCTCATGTTTTTCAGAACAAATGACACAGGTCTCTACAACTTTTACATCCAAAGGACACTCTCTCAAGGCATGTTTCTTTCTACATTTGGGACAAAATATTGCTAAGGCATCAGATTCAGCTTTTTGCTTGTTTTGTATCTTAAGGGTGTCTATTTGTTCACTAAGACTCCCTAAGATGTCAGATTTGAAATCATCAAGCATATGTCCTATTTCTGACCTACTTACTGTCCCCAGAAGCAGACTTACTTTCCCTTGCAAGAGCAGGATCTCTTGGACCTTTTACAGTTTTAGATTTCCCTCTTGAAAGGTTGATACATAACTCAGATATTTCAGGTAATGTGAGCTGTGATATATCCCCTTTTCCCATCATGTTAATGATATCCAACCATTCATCCCTAATTTTTTTCAACAAAAGAGCTTTTAAGGTGTCTTGATCTAGGTTTTCGATTTTTGCTCTTTTGATGTTGTAATGAAATCTCTCCAACAAATCTTCCAAGTTTTCATCTTCTTTTTGTAACATCTTAAACACTTCTTCATTATGATTGACCGGCATACAATAATCCAAATACCTCTCTAGAAATGCTTGTTTCATATCTTCCCATGTCCTAATAGAACTGTTGATCAAACTCATAAACCACTTCAATGATGCTCCTTTCAATGTTGAAGGAAATAGTTTAAGTTTTTGAGCATCTTGTAAGTAGTCATAAGTTCTACACAGGATTTCAAATTCAAATAGGAAGGTTTCAGGATCTTCAGTTTTAATTCCATAGAAGTTTGGAAGGACAGAGGGTGAAATGTTTTTCATGGTTGTATTAGTTTCTTCATCTATTATAGGAAACCCAAAAGAGCTTCCCATTTCTCTTCTACCTCTTCCTCCTTCTGCACCTCTACCTCCTTCTCCTCTACCTCCAAATAATGTGTGTTCTCCATTAAAGACTCCTCCTCCCCCTTCTTCTGCCATGGTTGACTCTCCTGTGGAAGTGGATAATTTTGTGTCCCTAACAGGAGTCTTTGGATATTCTTCTAAGGCAGGTTCAGTGGATGAAGTGGAAGGTTTCTCTAATGGAATATCTGATCTTAGGTCTTCTAGAAGTCCAGGATTAGTAAAGGATGGAATGTGGGTCTGAGTTGAAGGTGTACTAGCTCTTGGTCTAGGTGAAACAAGTGGTGTTCTAGGAATCAAACTTCTGTTTCTGCTGCTTCTGAATCTACCCCTTGAGTCTCTCTCTCTACGCATATAATTTTTTTTGGGAGTTAAGAAACAAAGGTTACCTAGTTTTCACTTCCCTGATAACGGCGCCAAAATGTTTGGTCTCAACCTAGTGTCCTAAATTGAGTTCATTTAATTGTCAACCAGGGTTGGTAAACTGCTGAAGTGAAGTGCATTGTATGTGCCTAGGTGTTTGTTTCTTAATGCGTTGTGTTTAGTGTTTTATGATGTTTTTGGTCTTTTGATGGTTTTATGTTCACAAGGGAAAGAATTAAATGTTGGTGGAAAGAAGCTACTGGTTAAAAACAGAGTGAAGCCTAATTTGTTGATGACAAATGACAAATGCAAATGCAAATACTGAAACAGAACTAAACCTAAACTATGACTAAGCAAAAATACAAAGCTTGATAATGACTTCAAGAAAATGAATCAAAACATAAACTTAACTTGTCCAATTCTTTCATTAAAGGTATTTTGGAAGAGCTTGAGAAATGGGCAGCTAGGTATAAAAATTCTCCTAACTAGACAATTAAAAAATCAGCTTATAATGATACAACATCTTATCCATGATTAAAGATTTGTTGAAACATATTTGGAGAAGAACATTGGTAACATCATAAGATCTCTACTCTAAGACTAGCTCCTAATTCTATTCTGCAACTTAGTTTAACATTACTAAACCTTACTCAAAAGTTATAGATTTCTTTTTAAAGTAGTCTTTTGAGGAAAGGCTTTGTTTATGAAATGGTAAAGAGGTTGCAAAAGTACTTCAGGCCTTGGGTTGATATTGTCTTCTGTCCGGATGATTATGAGTTAATATAGGTTTGGAACAAAAGAGGTTTTGTAAATAATGAAGGTCGTGGTGTTTAAGTTTAACAACTAATGTAAATTAATATGGAATGAATGACAACTAAATGTGGAATGTACATACATTGAGCTAAGCTAGAACTGGACTAAAGTGCTACCAGTCTACAGTAAACAGTGCTAAACTAACAAGCCATTATCAAACTTAAAACGAAATAACAGAGCATGAATTGAATGCAATTTGACTCCGGAGTGCCCTAACTAAGTTATCATGCGATTAATCTATGGGATTCTACAACCTATTTTGTCCATCATGAATGGTATTTTAGAAGAGCTTGTTAGAACAATCCTGGCTGTACAATTCAATGCAAATGCAAACATAAAGACTGAAAGCAATTACAATTAACTAAGACATCACAGCTATTTCCTACCCATTGTTATGATATTTTGGAAGAGAGTTTTAAGAGTAAGAACAGCTATGCTACTTAGTGTAAAAAAACAACTGAAACCTTCAGTATCACAGTCATGCCTTAGTCATCATAATGATTTTTTGGAAGATTTTACTAGAATAAGTTCAACTGTGATAATGAACAAAAGGAATTGCAAATAAAATCTATAACACTACAGCCATTTCTCATTCATTATCATGATCTTTTGGAAGAGTTTCTTAGAACAAGTATAGCTATAGTGACTAATGAAATTAACTATGAAATCAAACTTCAAAAACGTGAAAATGACTAAGATACTTATCTAAATTACGAAAGTAAAGCCGTGCAGGAGGCAGGGGCCCTCTACCACCAGACGGAATCTAACTCAAAATCAACTCAACGCGTTCAAAGCAATGTTGTCTTCTTCATTAAAGGAAAATAACTTGAAACAGAGTATTCTCGGTCTTCAGAAATATAGCAGTCAATCCATGAAATCTAAGAAAAATCTAGAGCTTGTCTCTCGGTTTCCCGAGTGCTTTTATAACAAATCTACATAACAGAACTTGCAAAAATACGAGGATCATTGTATTTTCTTATCAAAATCGTACTAGGACTCTAAGGATGGCAGCGTAAAGGGACAAAGGACATCTGGACTGTCCTTGTCCTATTAGAAGTCTGCCTCCTTGAATGAGTTCCCACGTACAAAAACCACGTCCAGAATTCGGTTCATTCTTCATGGTGAGCAACGAACGATGAGGACATGATGTGGAATATACCCATGTGTGGATTTTCCTGAGAGGACACCTGGAACATGCTTGAACGTGAAGACAGCTGCAGAATTGGCAGTTAGCTACGGAATGTCTGCATTCTGTAGCTAGTTTCGGTTCAAAATGCATTACAATGACAAAATCACAAAACTTAGCAAGTTAGCCATGTTATTCATTCTAAAAGTAATTTTAACTAATTTCATTGATCATTTGGGCCTGGGATAACAATGGACAAAGGAAAATGAAGTGAATTAAGATGAAAGAAAGAACAATCTTGGGGCTCAACAGACTCCACCAATTCCTCTCTTGCAAGCATCATTACATACCACAAATTTTTTTTCAGGATACGCAATCTTCAAGACAGGATCATTTGTAAGAAAATGCTTCAACTACTCAAAATTGGTTGCACACTTCTCATTCCATTAAAAATTATTTAATTTCCATTGCAAGGATGTAATAGGATGGGAAATCTGGGAGAAGTCATTGATGAACCTTCTATAACAACTTGCTAGTCCCATGAATGATCTAACCTCGTCCACATTCCTAGGAGTTGGACACTCCATGAAATCTTTAATATTTTTTGGGTCCACTACTATGCCTTCCTTCGAAACAACATGACCAATTAGTGAACCTCGGTCTAAAAGAAACTACACTTGTTGAGCTTGGAATAAAACTAATGCTCTCAACAATCTCAATATTGTTGCTAGGTGTTATGCATGCTCTTCCTCATTCTTAGAATATATCAATATATCATCAATGAACACTATCATAAACTTTTCCAAATAATAACACCACAATGTTCATCAAAGACATGAAATTAGTTGGAGCATCAATAATACCAAAAGGAACCATTACGAACTCATAATTCCCATACCTGGTATGGAATGTGGTCTTATATGTATCTTATTCTTTTATGTGCACCTGATGATATCTTTATCTCAAATCAATATTTGAGAACATTGTTGCACCCTTCAATTGATCAAACAAGTCATTAATCCTCGACAATGGATACTTGCTCTTGATAGTCACTTTGTTTAGTTGTTTGTAATTAATGCATGACCTAAGAGTACCATCCTTCTTATTTACAAACAACAATGGTGCACCCCAAGGTGATACACTTGGCCTTATGTATCATTTATCAAGCATCTCCTTAAGCTACAACTTCAATTCCACAAAATCTGAAGTACTCATCTTGTACGGTGACTTAGATGTTGGTGTTGCTCCTGGCATCAACTCAATAGAAAACTCCACTTCCCTATGAGGCGGTAACTCTGGAATCTCTACAGGAAACACATCCTGAAACTACTGCAAAACATGGTACCTTTCTAGGAATTCATCATCCTCGTCTTCATTCCTTTTATCATTGGAAATAAGAAATTCAAACAATACACATCCCTTCCCTAAACCACGCTTTTCCTACATATTTGTAACCATTCTCACCAATGTAGGCTTCTTCTTTCCTTGCAAGGTCCTTCTTTCGCCATCATCATCCAGGCACTCAATAGCCTTGTCATAGAAATCTACCTTAGTCTTGTGAATGAACAACCAATCCATGCTAAAAAAACATATTGTATGAACCCAAAGGAAGCACATTTAGATGTGTTGATGTAGGCATATCATTCAGCTCAAATGTACAAGATCTCACCCAATGATGAATCCTTCTCTTGGTCCCTGTAACCAACTACACCAACCAATACTTTGCATGCTCTTCTTTATTCAAGCAACACTTATCCGCTAGGTTAGGACTAATATAACTATAGTTAGATCCAGGATCAATCAAAATATAAAAAAATTGATCACAAAGCTTACCTTCCATCTCAATAATGGATGCCTGATGACCAGCTTGCCTTTTATCCACTACTACATGAATCCAAGAAATAATTTTCCCAACATCTCCAACTATTTGTGTCTCCTAAGCACTATAAATCTGAGGTCTTCCACCCTGGTGTTGTGGAAAATATTTTGTGTGATGCTCTCCGCCACAAGTCCAACACTGCAGAGGCTTCCTGTCATCATTTTTTTTCTGCTCCTCGGGTTGGAATCCATGTTCTCAGTCAACTACATTGAAATTTTTATATGACGCTGCATTCTCCTTGGCACTTGCATCCTGAGTTCTTCCTCACTTCTTAACACACTTTCCTTTAGTCTTCTCATTACCTTTCCAATCCTGCTTAGGCTCAAAATTATGCTTAGACAACTCATAACAATGCTTCAACATGACAATGGATTCCTCCATTGATCGAGGCTCATCATACTCAATCTGATCTTTAAATGCTAAAGTAAATCCATTGATGAGCCTTTGGACCTTTGTCTTCTCATCCTTGAAATATGGCACATACCTCAACAGCTATAGAAACTTGGTCATATACTCTTCATCTATCATGGAACCCATCTTCAAATCATATAATTCCTTGGACTTCCATCATAATATCTCACAAACAAGTACTTATTTCTAAAGAGTCTTTTCACCTCATGCCAACTCAACTCCTCTATATTGATGCCTCTGACACGCTTCACATATTCCCACCGGATATCTACTTTTCCTTTGAGACTGAAGATAGTTATCTTGGCTTTCATATTCTATGTATAATCATGCAATCTGAAGAAATTCTTCATTTCAAGTAGCAATGATTCTGCATCTTCCAGTTTCTTCAACTCTCTATCAAATGTAGGAGGCTTTGATTTCTTGAAATCATCTGGAAATTATTACTTCTCACTAATCTTATAAGGATGATGGTGGTGATGACCATGATGTCTCTCTAAACCAGAACTAGAATAGAACCCATAAGTACTACCTCTCATGTCAAGTGTATCCAACCACCTGCCACCTCTGACTGTGTCATCCCTGTCCAACCTGTTTCATGATTGATACTTGCTACCATATGCCACATTAGCCCTTTCCTCATGTCTATGACTGATTCTTGGTTGTCCATGTCTATGAAAATATTATAAGTTATGAAGGATCATTGATTGGCCTCTACTTTCTTTTCCCGAGTTCTGGAAAGTATTTCCTGTGACTCAATTATCATGTCATTATATGCCTTGCAAATTCTAATTTTTTCCTTCAGACTTCTCAGTGTATCTGCTATATCAGGAGAGTACTCATCTCCTTGTTGCTCAGTTGATCTATAAGGAGAGTCACGTGAACTGAAATCCGCCATTTTTCTTCCACGACATGCCATGTTAGATAAACGAAATATAGACATAATCAAAATCATACCTTTGTGAAATTCAGGGGAGGCTCTCATTTGCACAAATTAGCACAATATACATGTATATACACATAATGACATCAGTACATAAACATATCACATCATGCATAATTACACAAATTGTAACATCGACTACATACATGACAACCATAACTACTATAGTGCATGCATACGACTGACATGCATGCCTAACAATCACATCTAGCCCATCCAGTCCAAGTGTTTGAACCCGGGAGCTCTGATACCACCTTGTAACACCTCCTCCCACATTTACCCAAATTCATAAGCTTGTCAGGGTAAACATGAGTTGAGTGTCATTATGACATGACCAAACCTCCAAGTTCTAGGTAAGGAAGCGCGGCCTACAAATTGAACACTCACTAATATCCCACAAGGACTACAGATCACTTGAGAGGTAGACAACCACCCTAGGTGACCAATCCTTGAGATGGAGCATTTTTTCTCTGGCCTAGATCCATAACCACACCCTTGACATCGTATCCATGTGGTTGGAAGCCTATAACCACACTCACAAGCTTGCCTCTGTATAGTTATGACCTAGATCCTCCGGTTTTGTGCATGTGGTTTCGGGATCTAAGCTACTTTTTCAGTCTAGCCTCCAGACCACTACCCATAACTGCTTATAACTTTCCAGAAGCATATAAAAGATGATAACAATGCTAACCATTCAAAGTAAAGCAATAAATTTACCTATACATGCCTAATATATGTCATACATTTCGTTAAACATATGGTAAAGGAGTGAGCTACAGGTCATGAATGCATATCTAATTATAAACTGATATTCTTCATATGAGAATCAGCAATAAACCTTTAAGCCCTCTCTAGCTAGCCGCAATAACACTTGTTATCCCATGCAGTAATTAATTTATCAAAACGTGATAAGATCCATAGATAGCATACATCATATAACCAACATACAAATAGAAAATAACTAGCATAGAAACCATGGAAAATCAACCATAATGTCAACATGATATCCTGGACAAGTGCTCATAGATCACAATAGGAAAATAGCTCTTATTAACATATGCAAAATCCAACTAGATTAGGTGCTTCCATGTACCACCCGACCATATATTGGGTTGAACC
Source organism: Pinus albicaulis (assembly GCA_034641835.2). NCBI lineage: Eukaryota > Viridiplantae > Streptophyta > Pinopsida > Pinales > Pinaceae > Pinus > Pinus albicaulis. The sequence continues at coordinate 1,073,325,089 of CM076570.1, forward strand.
AAATATCACTTTCAGCCAATCACTATGGGATCTCATGAGATAAACCAAGACAAAACTAACCAAGGCTTCCAGAGGCCAAACCACCTCAACCCTCAACCATTGTGATCTCACCTATGCGGTCCAAAAATAATTAACATCAACAAGGTTGGTCTATGTTTAAATTCAACAATAAAATGCACCACATACTAGTGTGGGATTCCAGTCACACATGAGTGAGGAATTCATTGCACATAGTGCTAAATGTGGGCATCTAATTTTTAAATAAATTGGACAATAAAGTGTAATCTTATATCATAACAACTTTTAATAGTTAACTAAGTGTGATAGACTTAATTAGCTCAATAATTTCGAGTTGAGGGTCAAAGGTGAAGCACGTAGAGTGATTATATTATTTACAAGGTCCAGTTGCAATTGTAGCACTACTGTGGTGTGAGTGCAATCAGTTAACTCAAATTAATTGAGTTAAAATTAGTTTAACTAGTTCTAACTGAGTGATGAGCTAGTGGAAGGTCAAGTGAATTAAATTAGATTTAATTCACAAGTAGTGATATACCAATTAACTGATGATTTAGTATTAATAGTTGCATGCATGTCAATTCTGATGACGACCCAATTGAGACAAATGTTAAAGCTAAGTAAACTATCAGTTGTATTATTAGTTAATTGCCCGAGTGCAATTATAAAACCATGAGATGCCCATGATGGATTGCGTAGTCAAGGAAGGTTAGAATTCCTATTTAATAGGAATTAATTTTCCTAGGGATTACATGAGCAAGGCAAGTTGAAGGTGGGCAGGAAATTGGCTATGTATTGGTCCATTTTTTCTTAAATCAGTGTGAGACGATTGGTAGAGTGTATGAGGTTCTTGTGAGCACACGTGCATTGTATTGTTTCATGATTCCTTTATTGATTATACAATAAATATTGACGGGTTTTGAGCAGTTTATTTCCCCGGGAAAATATTGTGTTGTGCAGTTGATTTACTTATTTCTCTTACTTGCATGTGATTGAGTGATCGTGATTTATATTCTGCAAATATTGTAGAAGGATTCAGTATCTTATTTTAGTACACTGCATGATCGGATTGAATCCATTAGTGTAATTTCTACAGTCTCTACCCAAGTTGTCCAAGGCTCTATGAACTATAACTCAACCCACAGCCTTCTAGGGCTCCAAAGTGTTTGTTCCAACTGTGGCTCTAAGGACTAGCAACTCAACTCACCAAGGGCTCTAGAGTGTTTGTCTTAACCTAAGAATCCATGAACTAGTAACTCAATCCAAACTGTTCCAGGGCTTCCATAGCCTTTGTTCCAACCCATAGCCATCAGGAACCTTAGTACCAATCATAAAAACAAGTGGAAAACCCACAACACCATGGTTATCTAGGAAATGGGAAGGAAAGGCTAAAACCATTATCAATCCAGGAAAAATATCAATGCCAATGGTAGAAACCAAGGAATCACATGCATATACCATGCATCCAAAAATCAACAAGGAAATCACGCACGCAACCTATTACCTACAAAGTATCCCTGTTGTAGCTCTTGATCCAACTGTTCCCTTATGCTCCCTTGCTTTCTTTTGTTTTCTTTCTCCAATCCAAACGAATACTAAAATGCTCCAAGCATGCTCCACAAATTATCAAAGTGTGCAAGAGTATGAGAGAACGAACTATAGCTCCACCACATAACTGCCAAAAAGATAGCAATTGTTTCTCTGAAGCCTTTTTATCATTGAGCCCTTTGTTTACTCCATTTTCCTTCATTTTTCCTCTAATTTCCCTTGCATTCAAATTTTTGTCTTTTCACCTTCATTTTCTCCTATTTTCCTTTATTTTTATAATTAAATGTCAATTATTTCCTCTTTTCATTTTCCAATGCCTTTGCTAAATTCCATCGCCATTAATTAATCACAAGTGATGTCCACTATAATGTTTTTTCCCAACATTCAGCTTGAAATATGTGTCGCATGACCTTGGTCTTATTTCTTATTTTATTTACATGGAAAATAATCTAGGGGTTGTTACAATGTACTTACCTTTGCACTATTTTTAGGCCTTCAAGTTTTGAAAACAAGGAAGGATTTTTTCTTGCTCAACTTAGGATCTCTATTACCTTCATCTTTTTCACATGGATGAATGTAAATAAATTCTATTTCCCTTTGAATCTAGAGTTGAACATGAAGCACCCTACAGTGCACCCGAAGTGATATGCTTTTATGTATAACTCAAAATCGCCTTGACATTTCCTTTGTTGTTGGTATGATTTTCCAATATGCAAGATCCACATAAAAGCTGATAAAAATCAGCAAGGAGGATAATTTGGTATATCTGAGGGACACTTCAATTTCACATACAATATCATTCAAGGGGATTAACTCTTTTAGTTATATTTACCATAAGCTAAGTATAAATTATTATTATAAGCCAAGTATGATGAGCACATGGCTCAATTAGTCACAAGCCCCAAGGGGTAGCTCAATTGGTTGAGTTCCCATTATTAAAACACCTTTCCATTAGGAGGTCACAGGTTAATTCTCATTGGTGCTCTTGGGGTTAGACTCTGGTAATGAGCTGATAGGAAGTGATCCCTTCGGGTTTATCTTCCTGGATAGTTTTCATGAACGTAGTAGCCAACTATCTCCAGTATTCGTGAACCACATTAGAAAAAAAATAGGGAGAGGCATTGACCATTCTAAAACATTTTCTCGTGTCACTTTTTCCTAGATATTTTTCTTTGTAGTGTCATATAGATGGGATATTTATCAAATGGATGTTGAGTTTACCATTTTACAAGTAAATCTGCTACCAAATTTTTTTATGGAACAACCCCATGGGCTTGATCAAAGGGAATCAAATGTAGTCTCCCAACTTAATAAATCCCTCTATGGTATCAAAAAGCTCCTTGGCCTGGCCTTGGTTAAAAAAATGGATTGGTTGATGATTACCTTGGGATGTCTAGGTGCCACTTTGACCTAAATGTGTATACCAAAAGAGTGGGTGACCAACTAAGTTTTACTTTATGGTGATGATTGTATACTCATGCATACCAATCTAGATTTACACAACCATTTGAATTCAAGCTTGAAAAAGGAAATTGACGTGATGTCTTACCTTTGCACTATTTTCAGGCCTTCAAGTTTTGCAAACAAAAGAAGTATTTTTTCTTCCTCAACCTAGGTATCCCTATGACCTTCATCATTTTCACGTGAATGAATGTAAATAACTCTATTTTCCTTCCAATATAGAGTTAAACATGAAGCCCCCTATAGTGCACCCAAAGTGGTATCCTTTCATGTCTAACTCATACACACCTTGACATTTCCTTTGTCATTGGTATCATTGCGCGCAAGATCCACATAAAAGTTGATAGAAAGACGCAAGGAAGATAATTTGGTATATCTGAGGGACAATTCAATTTCACATACAATATCATTCAAGGGGATTAACTCTTTTAGTTAGCTTCACTAACTTGGAGTGGGGCAGCAACATTGATGATGAAATGCCCACTAGAGTATATGTTTCCAACCCTTTTTTCAGGGCCCTATTCAACTGGTCATGCAAGAAACAAAATTGCCTTCTCTTTCTTTAGCAAAAGTAGAGCATCTGCAATGGTTTGCATAGCTAAGGAATTCTTTTGGCTTTACTTTCCAACAACAACATTTGATCACCTTATGGTGCAATAATGAAAGTGATATTCATCTTACTTAGCATCTTATTCAACATCAAAACAACAAACACACCAAGTCACATAAGCATTTCATTCAACAATGTCTTCAAAATCTAGTTCTTGAAGTGCTCTATGGTTGAACAAATGATCAAGTTGTAGAAATTTTCATAAAGTCTTTAATAGAGGCCAAATTCTGAAATCTTTGATATAACATTAGAGTTTGGGAAGTTATCATTAAAAAATGATAAAGTGTCATTTTTTAAATCAAAATCTGGAAAATTGTCATTAAAAAATGCTAAAGTGTGATTCTTCACTTAGATTATAATTTTTGTAAATCCTTCAACCCTATCTCAAATTATTTATTTACTTTTAAAAAAACATTAAAATATTTCTAACCCTAATAGTTAATTTAAGATAACTTGATTTAATATGTTTTTTAATGTGTAATAGTGCCTCTGTCTTTGTTGTGCTTTTCTTCTTTAATAATTTGGCGGTCACGATCATGTCAGTTATCGTTAGGTAAATCTTACAATCCATAATGAGGGAGACTATCGATTTGTTTGATAAACAATGGACATATAAACTGTGTTTAAAGTCATCCAGCCAAACTGGAACTGGAGTTCGGAACTTTCTTTGGTTGTGCCAAGCTCTACAGGCTTGAGGCGATATAACGAAAACTACTTGAAAGCAACAAAACATAAAGATGATGATAAGCTGCATTGGCAAATAAAGTTAAAGAAATTTTCATATACAATGGTTCGTTCATACATATACCATTGATAAGCGAGTCTTTTGATCAATTCATTCAATTACCTCTGGATTGTGTTAGCACTGGTATTAGGTAATTGACTGGTATTAGCACTGATAACTTTCTTGCTGCACACCAAGCTTCAGAAGCTTCGAGTAGCTTGACTGAAAATCCATCAAACGTGGCTAAGCAAAAACTCTCTGAGTTGCATAGACAAATTAGTGTGAAAAATATTATAATGCAGTAGTAAGTTGAGTCGAGTCTCTAACAAATGAACAATTGAGGGAGGCGATCAATTGGTATAACAGATCTTGTGTGTTTAAATTGTCTCTAAAGAAATCCAATGAACTAACTTGCACTCAATTTAGCAATTTTGTGGAGAGCTTCAAGTTTCAAAAGTTGTAAATAAATAAGATGGAAATTGACTCTAAGGAAACAAAAAGAAAAAGACATTGATGAGCTGCACTGGGAAAATGATTCTATGAATATTTGATGTGCAGTGGTAATTCACATTGTTTCCATTATTTTACTCATTATTATTATTTTCACACTGTTTTCACATTTCTAGATTTGTGAAAGATATGATTTTAATATAATACTAGAGAAGTTTGAATTTCTGTCATGGCCATGTAGTAAATTTAATTTGTCCATATTTATTTAAAACAAATACATCTTAAATTCTATATTATTAATTATCAATATAACAGTTACATAGAATATAATATATATTAGGCTTGGAATATGTCTTTAAACTGTTTCTGTTTGGTTAAAAGCTTATTTTCATGGGAAATAAGGAAACTGGTTAACAGCCTAAGACTCTAGAGATATTTAGCAGGAGTGAAAGCATGCCTCTTTATGGACCATGAGTGGGTAATTCCAAATGGAGTGGTTTTCCTTGAATAATGGTGATGATTCAACCTACATTCATGAATAGCAGTCAGTGATAATTGTCCTCACTACTGGTTTGACTAGATTTGACCAACATACATATTTTTTTAACTAAATAAAATGCAATACTCCTATTTTTCTTTTTATAAATTTATAAATTTTAAATTTCATAAAGAAAATTTATAATTCTCTTTTCAATCAATACAATAATTCTCAACTAAACTATATAATCATAAAAATAAAACATACCATTTTTAATAGTGTTATCCTTATTAATGATATATTATATATGAATACAAAAGAAACACAAAATTAGAATATATTTAAGAAATAGGGGCAATTCAACTAAACTATAATCCATAGAAATAAAACATATAGTGTTATGCTTATTAATGAGGTATTATATATGAATTCAAAAGAAACACAGGCTTAGAATATGTTTAAAATTTTGGCATCATCCTAAACAATGACGAAGAGGCTTTAGCTATGTTCTAAGCCTTACCTTTATTAATAAAATAGAGTTTGTAAAGTCACAATCGTTGATGACTAAAGCTTCATTACAAGAGATTTACCTTTATTAATACAAGAATAGTTGCCCGACAACAAGTCCCTGCCATGAGCCGGGTTTCAAGAAGTTAACCCGGGCTTCAAGAACATAAATCCTGTAATCTAATTCAAAACTGGATGAGTCGGGTTTCAAAAAGTTAACAGGGGCTTCAAGAACATAAACCCTGTAATCTAATTCAAAACTGGATGTATAAGAGATGTATAGTAAACAAATTTACACGATGAATCGAATATAAAATCAAAATTTTCCATATAAAAAAAATATTTACCTGCAAAGGGTTCATAATAAATAGTCCGGACAGATGAATTAACACATTCTGAATTTAACGACAAATTTAACCACGTCCCACTCTGTAGGGCCACGATTTTTGCCAGTTGTCTATGTGTCCCCACGCCCTTACCACTTGTTTTTCTTGCGGTAACCGAACCTGCATGAGTGACAACACAGAATTGATCTTACAAAACTCCCTCAGTGAATCGTTTCATGCTTTTCAATCACGTTTTCACTGGGGACATGGGAAAAAATCCTCGCCGGAACTTGGAAACTGCAATAGCGAGTGTCCAAGGGAGCAGCATCAGTTGAAATTGATTGGCGAGCAATCGCATCAACAGACCCCACGGGAGCAGCACCAGTTGAAATTGATGGGCGAGCAACCGCATCAACAAACACCACGGGAGCTACTCTATGAATAACTTCTATATTCTTTGAGCTCTAACAACTCTCTGTAGCCTCATTATTTTTTAAACAGTAACTTCAGTATATTTTTTACAGCTTGCACTTGAATTGGACTGAATTATTTCAAAATCTATTTCAAACTGTTTGAGAGTATTCTCACACCTGTGATAATATATACATGTAGTGCAATTAATACTTTCTATCTCTCCGAATTTGTTATTGATGTTAAGAATCACAATCGAATAGAAAGAATAGAGAATCATCTCAGTAATTTATGACATTGCGCTCTGAAGCACATGCGATTAATATTTTCAGAATCAGGTGTACTGAAATCTAACGTGTTTTGTTTGTAAGTGGTATTCAAATTCCTTTATTGAAAATCTAAGTTCAACAATTTATGAATGAAATTTCGCTTCTCATTCTGGAGGAGTAATTAAGAGCACTTACTGTTGTTGGTCTCGGTGTGGTACACTGTTAAAATATACACGCATATGGTTTTACATTCTATTTTTATGGATCTGTATCATTAGAAATGCAATGTAATTGATGATATAAGGAACTTGTTTGAAATTTGACTATTGTTCTATCAATATTGGAAATGGGTTTCAATGTTAGGAATCGAGAGAGTGCGAGCTAGGAACGGTAGAGCCTCTCAGAGCCTGCTCCTGATTCCGTACATTATCACATGGAATATTTTTACCTTATACGTTTTAATATTTTACTGTTTTGATCCTAATACATGCTTTTATGCCATTTAAAAGAAACCAGGCCTTATTATCGTGGGTAATTGACTTAAGCTATAAGAGTGATATATGTATTTACCTTGTTCCTCCTGTCCTGGTTTCCGATTTCTAATTGGAAGATCTTACCAATCCTCTTTAATTCTCTGAACCCTTTGAATTCTCTGTATGCAGGACATCATAGCGGGCTGCACCCTGATAGCTCTGCGACGCTAGTGGAATGGGCGCCGGGCGAGCTCCTGAAAAAACCAGAAACATTTGAAAAGGCCACGGAAGAGCTGGACAGAGTGGTGGGAAGTGGTGGGAAGAGCGCGGTGGGTAGAGGAGAAAGACGTTCATGGGCTGGAGTATCTGAGTAGGTCTTCTGACTTCTGAAATGTAAAGAAGCTTCAATAATTGGTAAGTAAGTCGGTATGCCTCTCCTTCATTGCTGAATGTAATACATTACTTTCAGCTGAACAAGGGATATAGAACAGTGTATTTGAATGCCTCCAAGGCAGTGATCAATCACTACAAATACCAGGCTTGAAGCGAGTTCAAGGCTAAGTTTCAGAGGAGTGTGTCTGCCTATGTTGTGGATTGGAAGGATTCTAGGAATCCCACGTCCCAATATCGAACTCCAGGACTTGGTAACAGGACCATCAAACCCCATGCTTGGGAGAATATGTTCAGTTCTTCGACCGCTGCCCTGCTCCTTGCAAACCTTGGAAAGCAAAACCTGTGACACTAAGCAAAACCCGTGGCAGATCACAAGACAACTTGTTCATGCATGCAGATTTTAATAAAAATTCTTTGCGGAAATTGTCGAAATACTAACTAATGCTAGCATTAGTCAATAGAAACTAGAAAAATAAGAAACAAGAAGGAATCAAGTTACATTTAACCTAAGTTTCGATAGGTCTGGCCTCGATATGAGGCCAAATAAGACCTTCAAATTTTTGATTGGTTCTTACCGACGGCAGCCAGAAATCTGTCTTTAAAACTTTATATTAAAGTAAATGGGTCGATCGCATTTTCCTGCAGTGACTAATAAAACACCCAAAACCGATTACAATAGTCCCTGCCATGCCGCAGGCGGCAGGGACTAAAAATAGAGTTTGTAAAGTCACAGGGACTAAAAATAGAGTTTGTAAAGTCACAATCGTTGATGACTAAAGCTTCATTACAAGAGATCTATAGCATCGAAAGTTTCTTTCAAACTTAACATATCTCAATTATGTTTCCTTATGTTAGAGATGGGACAAGATTACATCTCCATATCTCCATATCCTTCGCAATCAAAATATGGAGGTGAATTTGCAAGTACGCATAGTTGTGGTACATGATCTTAGTGTGTGATGAAAAAGGACCTGGGATTCGCACCTCTTGTCTATGGTATTTAATCTCAAAAGGAATGGCATTCACCTTTTTCTTCAAAAGCAAAGAATATCAATCTGCCACCACCCAAATTCATTCACTTTGTGTAAATTCATAGTAATGAGTGGTATGATGATCTTTGTGTAGATTCATAGTAATGAGTGGTATTATGATACACATGGTCATGTGTAGGGTAAATTGGAAGTTTGGGGATTTAAGTTAATGTAAATAGAAAGGCCTTAGATAGTAGTATCAATGTGGAGTAGGTTTTCTTTGGCCTTTCTTATCTTGTAAATTGTTATTGTGGGAATTCCTTAACAATAAGTAAACATTCCCACGGTGCATTATCATTGTAGGAATAAACATTGTCTCCTTTGCAACTCAAAAGAATTAGGCAAATGGTTAAAAAAAATTGAGGACAATGTAGAGACCAACCAAAATGTAAGACACAAACACTCCAATGGAATTCTTGGAAGGAAGGCTTCAAAATGTACTTGAATGGACAAAAAGAAATTCCCACTCACTACTATGAAAAATAATAGTGTCATCGTTGAATATGTAATCATTGAAATTTAATTCCCCAAGAAAATATGAGTGTCCTCAAAAGAACCTAGCAAGAAATCAAAAAGGGTTTTTTTCACCAACAAAATGACCTTAACACATCTCTACCATGCTGTCAAGTTTGTCAAGTTTTTGAATGAATATAGTAAATTAGGAACCATAACAAATCAAATTTAGTTGTCAAACAATAATGATATAAAACATTCCAATGACACATGGACATATTTTGATGCTAACTTTAAAGTGAATGAAATTTGGTTTATAGCTTAACAATGTAAATTTTCCAAGTGATGAATATTATAGAATGAACTTAAAATTTTGCATAATTAGCATTCCACTAGATCCAATGCCACACTATGCCAAAAAAACTTATGGCATTGAATCACAAAATGTTAAAAGAGAGCTTAAAAGGCATACTAACAACAAATCTCTGAAAACAATATTGCGAAGTAGTGGTATGTGGCTAGTTTAGACCTCTCAAGCGGTTGTTTGAACTTGGGTTCCAAGTATTTAGGAGCTACATCTAAGCTTTGAGTTTTTTCAACTAAAAGAAAGAATTTGAAATCAAAAATAAATGGAGCTCCAATGACCATATCACCTAGTCCCCCTAGAACAAGACAAAGACACAAGCATCTAGATGACACAAGAAATAATCATGGCCAAGGCTTGACTCCACTTATCTCCACTAGTCATCCACTTATCTATAGTCTAACTTAGGAAAACTATAATGTAGGTTGATCAAGTAAATTAATCCAAAATACATTATAACCATTATTATCCTATTTATACATGCTTATGTTTTTAACATGACTTTTGCCAAAATATTCACTCATGATATAATATACCTAACTTGAAATATTTTCCCCCAACTAAAACCTAATAAATAAAAAATAATCAACTAACCAAAAGACAAATAATAGTGTGCTTGTATTTAATTAGTGCCAATTTATAATATGGGCATGCATGCAACACAAAATTTGTAATAAAATGGATCCTAAACATTCCCTCTCTTCATGTATGTGAACCCACTAGCTTATGGTAGTTATTTCCTACTTCACAATGTCAATTTCTCATTTCAAACTTTAATTTCCCAAGTTTACCAAATTATTATAATTGAGTGTCACTGTGTCTAGATTTTGGATGTAATTTTGTTGATGACATTTTTAAGGGGAATCTCTTCCAAAACTTCATTATCCAAGACAAATAGTTTTGGAAAATCATCCTTTATCTCCCTATAATTTGAACCAACAATTTTTTATAACCATCGTAGAGTTTTTCTATAGATATAAATGTTGGTTCTTCACCCTTCATTGCAATTATGGGATATTCAACGTCCTTGCGCTCCTCATCCACCTCTCTAACTTGTGTATGTCGATTAAATATTCCTTACCCCTTTAAATTTCCCCTCTCATAAACATTGGTGTCATGACCCCATGGGCTTCTGATGGTTACAAGGCACACTTGGCACACTGTGACCCCTAAAGCGTGAGGAGCCGGCATGTTTCACAACTACTAGGAGTAGCACAACATTATTTCACGTGAACTACACCTCTAGTTCCTCTCTTAGTTAAGTGTTAGTGGAATATTAATCTAACTAGTTTTTTCTTTAATAATGTGTAATATAAGTATAAACATGCAACATCATCATAAACACATATATAACAGATATATGGGGTAGGAAATTCTTATCTTAGCACCCGCAAAATATCGCCATATAAGAACAATACAATATATAAAGTGCAAGTCCTACCACTTGGCCAATTACAACAACTCAACTTGTAGTTGTGTACAAGTTATCTCACAACCTCATCATGTGCAATATCTCGGTCACACATCGTCCCTTCTAAGTACAAGTCACTTGTTTCAATCCTTGTCCAAATGGGCACCTCTATATGAAATCGATGCTCTTTTCCAAACCTTAATTTTGGGTACAGTATAAATCCAAAATTCAGCCCGAACACCAAATTTCCCATCCACCTAACCAAACTCCAAAGTTTTTTCCAAGGCACCCAACTTGTGATATTACATTCTCTCTCGATGCAATCTCTATTTACAGTGGCCAAGTTCATTCTCTCTCTATGATATGGAACATCCTAACATTGTCTCACAAAAATACCAAAATATCCACAAGAACCCCTCGCCCACATGCCCCGAGGCACATCCCAACTCCAAGTCCTAGCGTAAGGTTGTACCAACCTACTCTACATGACTTATGGTTGTTCCAATGCTCGATTTCACGTCTGTTTCATGATTATTTTTTCCCTTTTCTCACACAACCCACTTGCTTTCTCGCATAACTCTCCCAGCCTACTCATATAACTCGTCTAACTGAGTCAAGGCTCACCTAGCCCACTCACACGACTACTCGCTCGGCTCGCTCAGGATACTGCTCCCATGAGTTTCTTGACCCACTTGCATGACTCACCTGGCCTACCTGCACCGTTTCTCATCCAAACCACCCACACAACTCACCAAGCCCATTCGCACAACTTGCCCAATTTTGTTTCATGTTGTCTGTCCTCAACGCAAACCAGCCTAAAAAAATTGTCACCCTACCAATTCATGGATGCCTCCTCTCAAATAAAATCTCATATATAACACGTCAATCATTCCATTCCATCATGTTGGTTCGACCGAATTCGTACAATCCCTTCGTATGGTCGCACACCACATGATTGTGTGGTATCGTGCCCATTTGGGTTGACTCATCACATGGCTCTCTTGCATTACCTTCTCACATGAATTTTTTTCACAACCACACCTTCACACATCTCGCACAACTCATTTTTTGCAAGCCCTTTCTCAACATCAACTATCGTCACAATATTTGCGATATATTTGTTGAAAAACATGTGATGCAGATGTCTCCCATGGTGTACAATTTGATTAAAGGAACGCCTTTGCCCAACATCAACAACACCAAATATTGTCACAATATTTTTGATATCTTTGTTGCAAATCATGTGATGGAGTTGTCACCCATGGTGTGCACTCTAATTAAAGGTGTGCCCAAATTTAGGGCTTGACATCCTCCCTCACTCAAAATAATTGCAATCCTTGGTAATGCTCCAACGAGAAACCCAAAAATAAACAAGTCATCAACTGCAACATCATATAGAAACCCATCTCCAAATTTCCATGAAAACCCCAAAGGTCTCCAATCTGCTCGATCAATAAACTATGCCACAACCATCGCATATGCACCAAAAATTTTATGGAAGGACTACTCCCTCCTTCTATATCCATAATGCCTTAGGCTACAACTTCCATCATGCTAAGAACCAAAACTTTATAATGGATGGGCTACCTGTGAACCCTATTTCCATACTCCAACATAAATCCCTCATGTTTATGTGCACTGCTAGCCCTCAAATCCTATACTAGTCGAGTTGCTAATCCGATTGTCATGTAAATACCTTGAGAATGCACTTCTTTATGTCGTCGTTAGTCGTTTCTCCAACACTCGCATCACATACTCACCCATATCCCACTATTGTTACATCAAGGAATCTCATCCATAGTATCCAAGTGTTATTCCTCTGATACATAGGTCCATCTTGTTAGGTCCCTATATTACTATTGTAGTCCCTTATTGTTGTTAGTGTATCCCACTTAGTATTGTTGTACCCCTGGATTCCCCGTATTTTTATTATTGTGCCCCATAAAACCCCACTATTGTTATTGTTGTGCCCTTACATTATTATTATTATGTCACCTAGGATTATATTGTGACCCTATGGACTCCTATATATAGAAAGAAGGTTTTGTCATTTGAATCATCCAAGAATTTTTCATTTATGTAATGTAAAGGAGGCTTCCCCCTCGAAGTGGCTGATTTCTAAGGCGTTGATCTCTCTTTTCTTCTATTTTTTGAGCTGGTTTCATAACATTTGGTATCAGAGCTTTGGATTCTAGGGTTTTGCTGCTTCAAATAGGTCATCGTGGAATTTTCTCTATCTTTTTTTCTATGAAGGTTCAGAATCTAAAAAAAAAATCCCATTTGCAAAGAACTCCCAATG